>JAODGE020019555.1:0-56462 GCA_027574965.2 Ecitophya simulans
AGCTCGATTACGTGCTCTCCCTCACCGTCCACGACATTCTGGAGCGCCGCCTCCAGACCATCGTCTTCAAGGCCGGCCTCGCCAAGTCCGTGCACCACGCCCGCGTCCTGATCCAGCAGCGCCACATCGCCGTGGCCAAGCAGATTGTCACGATCCCCTCCTTCATCGTGCGCGTGAGCAGCGAGCGCCACATCGCCTTTGCTGATGCCTCGCCCTTCGGCAACGGCCGCCTTGGCCGCGTCAAGCGCATGCGCGTGAAGGCCTCCAAGAAGAAGGCCTCCGGCGGTGACGACGACGAGTAAGAAGAACTTAGCACACATGCATCTTCACGGCTATGATGGTCTCCTCCTCCTTTTCTACCCTTTTTTTAGTCCTCAGGCCAACGGGACCGCGATGATACGTCGCGGGATCAGAGGGGGGGGGGCTTGTTATCTCTTGTTCTTGAGGGGATGGGGGCTGATGGGGAGGGGGGAGAGAGGTGTGTGTGTGTTTCTTTGTATGTGGGAGGACGATTTTTCTCTCTCCACGCAGTGGTGTGTGGACACTAACTGTGTGATGTGGAGGCGACGAAATCGTCTCCTGGTCTAATAAGTTATTTCACTTTATTTGCAATAAGCAACACAAAAAACTAAACAAACCATCAACAATAAAAAGAAAGAGACGGCCAGCCAAACACACGCTGCGCACGCGGAGGCGCCTGTGTGCTTGATGACGCACACAAGCCACTGCTCTCCCTTTTTGTCCCTTCTTTTTTTTTCGAGGGCGAGGAAGTTGCCTACGGTGTGGCAATGTGACCGCGATTGTCTCTGCCAGGGCAAACTGCCAATGCCTGTTTCTTTTTCTCTAATAACAACAACAATATACATCCATCCTTTTTTTCCCTTTCTGCTCATTGCTCTCCCGGTTCGCTGAGAGTGAATCCCCGAAGGAGGGTTTTCGTGAACAACGTACACACTTCGTTAGGCTGTACACACAGACACGAACGAAAAAAAAAACAGAAAACACGTTGTATAGAGGTAGAGAGGGGTTTCTATATCTTCTTTCCACCCCACCCGCCTCCCTTTTTTTTAGTTAGTATTATCTCACCTTTGTGTGTGTGTGTGCCTTTCCTTTTTGTTTTTGATTCATTGTGCTCCGTCACACACTACCTAGCAGGAAAGCCAAATACAAGACAGACGCAAACACACACACATACACACACAAGTAAAGCGGAGACCACAGTTACATATCCTCTCTCCCGGCAAGGCAGTCTATAAGGTGAGGACCCACACAGCGCTTCTCTCATTCCCTCTCTCACTGTCGAAGCTGCTCCACCACGACACATCGTCTGAATTTGTGCACAATACTCTGTAAAAAAAAGTGAGGGAGGATAAGACAGAGCCACACACGCACAGACGTAAAAAACTGTGCATTCACAAATACTTGTGATAAGGAGAGAGATGGAAATATATAGTTATCTGTCCAATTTTCTGTAGTAATTCTTTAAGTTGTACCATCTAATTTTAGTTTTGTATTGCCACTGTCACAGTTGCAGGCAACAACGACGAGGAGGATTCGTTAACACTGGTAGTGTGTGTGCGTCTGTTTCTCAATGGAGCAAGTACTGCCTCATGAGTTGATGACAACATCACACTTCGCCACGGACACATCAGCCGATCATATACTCAGTAGCTCCCCAGATTTGCAGCGCAGCGCGGCGCGTGGACTGCGTGTTCTGGCAGGTGTGCTGAGCGTTGCTGGCGTGGGCGCCATCGCCTGGTGGGTGTATAAGGCCTCCAGCCGGAGCGTGGGGTGCGGCGGCCAGCGGGGAGGCCATGACAGCGGGGCTCTCCTGCACGCCTGCCCGGCGGACGTCGCCGCCTACGAGAACGGGGGGCTCGCGGGCGGCGCACACGGCTGGAGCCGGGTGTATGGGCTCCTTCGTCCCCAGCAGACCGCACCAGCGGATGCGGTCGGGCGGTCAGACTTGGAGTACTGCAATGACCTGCGCATTGCCACCCCATCTGCCGCGCCACACAGTATTGCCATCACCGCCACCGTCGCGTCAGACGCTGTGCCGAGCGGCCCCACTTTAGCATTCCATTCGCTGGGTACTGGTAGCGGTGCGGGAGCGGACAACGGCAGTGCCTTGGCGGGTGAGGAGGCGGAGGCCGCCACTGCTGCGTTGCGCAGAGTCGGCACTGCCGCCGCCTCCGCCATGGCGCCACCGCGTGGGTGCAAGCCGACATCACTGCAGAGCGCCATCGCGCACCTTGTCAGTGCCGCACGTGGCAGTGCTGCTGCGTCACCTCCACCTCCTCGCTCCACGTTGTCGGAAGGCGCGTTGCTCGGCGGCTGTAGTGACGCTTCTACTGCTGTCATCGCGGACGACCACCCCATACTGGTCGATGTCATGCGGACTTCACCATCACCCAGCAATCTCACGAGCGCCAGCGACGCCGCTGTCGTGACGACGGCTGCTGTTGTCCCTTGCCTGAACGACTCCGTCATGGGAGGCTCACTGGGTGGGCTGCACAGCAACTATGACATTGGTGACGCAGCGGGATCGATTGCTACTCCCTCAGTACGCAGTTCATTCGCGCTGGAAGGGGCGCACAGAGCCACGCACAGTCGCGGTGCTTCTGTGCACTCCTGCGCGACCAACACCACGTCACCAGCAACGGGGTCAGTGACTCCGCATCCCTCACGACACGACAGTGTCGCCGGTGGTGGGGACAGTAGCATCATGGACAGCAAGAGCAGCACGGTGGCGAAGCATCTTTACTTGCTGGAGTTACGCCGCGCTCAGCAGCGACGCTCGACGCGGGCGCTGCGTTTGCGACTGGACCAGACTACAGGGGCGGACTCCGACCACCACTCCTGCCGTGTGCTCACAGGCACTGGTGGCGACGCCGGCTGCCGCACTGACGATTGTTATGGAGGAGTGGTATCCGATATCACAACGGGAGTGCCGAGGCAACGGTTGGGTGAAGTGGTGGCGCTCACCACGGCTGAGGCAGGGGAGGGAGAGGGAGAGGGCGCGCTCCTGGACGGCTGCGGTCGTCATTCCCGCCGTAGGGCTGGCGAGAGCAGATCGCAGCAGCGCAGCAGCAGCGTCGGTTCCCCTGTGCACACACAGCCACTTCGCAGTGCTGACTTTAGCATTGCTGCGGAGGAGTCTGAGACTCGAAACTCGACGGTGGCGCCGCGGGGGGACGACGTGGAGCCTTCCACATGTATAGAGAGCGCTGGTGGAGCCGCGCTCCCGCACAATCGCTCGAATCCGTCTGCTAGTAGCGCTGATACGCAACAGAGCATCACCGCATCGCCAAAGCTGCGGGCGGGGTGTGCGGCATCATTAGCGCCGTCCGTGCATGCCGCAGACTCGCAGGACCGCCGCGTCGATGACTTGCGGGTGCGACACAAGGAGGGCTCAGCGATGTACTCAATCTCCCTCACATACCACGACATCGCCACCGGGGCCTCCCGCACTGTGGACGCCAGGGCACTGCCCCCGCTCACACTGCCACCACGCCAAAAGAAAGCCCCTGGCAGCGGGGCCGTCACCGTCGCCGCGGAGGTGGACAGTACCAGCCGAGGCGTCATGCGTGCGGAACGCACACCCGCGTCGTCGCAGTGCACACACTGCGCGGAGACGCTGAGGCACTGGTCTACTGAGCACCCCTCCTCCACTCAGTCTGTAGAGGCGCACGCGGAGGGACGTACTGAAAGGTGGCGCAGTGATTTTAGAGCGCCGTTGCCACCGACGGAGCCCACGAGCGGGCCCCGGCTTCAGGGCGTGGTGGGGCGCAGGGGTGAGATGGTGATTGGTGCCTTCCTCGGCGGTGGCGCCTGCGGGAAGGTGTATGAGTGCCTCAACACAGAGTCCGGATTGGTGCTCGCGGCCAAGCAGATCGTTTTCGATGCGAAGGACCCTAAGCTGCGGCACCGGCTCAAGCAGCTGGAGCTGGAGCTGGAGGTGCTGACTCTCGCCGCGCGCCACGACGTGAAGTGGATCGTTGGCTTCCACGGCGCGGAAAAGCGTGGGCACTCGATGCTTATGTATCTGGAGTACTGTGAGCACGGCTCGTTGCTGGACTACATGGCCAACGGGAACAGCCACGACGCTCCGCTGTGGCCGGGCACTGCGCCACCGCCGACCCTCACCTCCACACCGGCCGCTAACGCAGACGAAGTGGTGGCCCAGCCGTCGAAGCAGCGGCTCTCTTATCCCGACGAGGAGACGGTCATCACTTCCCCACCAAGCAACCTCTCGTCACTGCAACAGCAGTCCGCTGATGCGGAGCCCGCGATCCTGTCGATCTCTCTTCCTCCAGCCGCTCCCGCTAGCTCCTTGGCGAGGCTGTGCATCCCCGCGATGGGCAGCCACGATGTTCCCTGCACAACCCCCACCAGGTCCAACACCGCATGCAGCACCCCGCGCGGGCTCTCCTCGAATACGTCCTCCACGGGGGTCTCTGTGCTCACCGACGTGATGCGCCCGCAAATGGTGCCGCTATCGATGGAGGAGATCCAGCGCTTCACGCGGCAGATTGTCTTGGGGCTGCACTTCCTCCACAGCCATGCCTATGCTCATTTAGATGTGAAGACCGCGAACGTGCTGATGACCGCCGCGGAGGAGTGCCGCCTCGCCGACTTGGGCTGCGCAATGCGGATGCGGATGCCTTCCACCGCAGTGCCTGGGCGTGCCGCTGGTAGTCGCGCCTCGGGCACGTCTGGACTCTGCTCCTGCAATATCCACCGCGAGGGTGGAGGCGGCGGCGACGCGAGCAGCAACAGTGGCCACGGCGACGAATGCACTGCTACTGCCAATGATGACGATAACGAGGATCTGAGTTACCCGGTGCTGATGGATCCGGAAGCGGTGACGGAGTTGCGTGGAACGGCACTGTACATGGCCCCCGAGGTGATCCGCTTCGAGCGCGAGAAGATCGGCAGCCCTGCTGATGTGTGGTCGCTTGGCTGCGTGGTGATGGAGATGGCGAGTGGCTCTGCGCCGTGGCGCCACATCGCGCGCGATAAGCTGCGCGTGCTATTCCGCATTGGCTCTGCCAGGACAGAGCTGCCATTACCACCGCTACTGCGTCTGTGGGCGGACGAGGCTCGGGAGTGGCTGGCCAGCAACGACGGGATGGACGACTGCGAAGGCGTTAGTGTAGAGGAGCCAGTTCACTCATTCTCCTTTGCGTCACTCCCCGGAAGTGATGGGGAGCCTCTGCGGAAGCGCCGCCACATGGAGCGGGGTGCGTCGGACCTGAGCGGCCCCGCCGCATGCACCCTCGCCACTCACCGCTGGCGGATGCGCCAGTTCATCGCCCTGGAGGACTTTGTGCAGCAGTGCGTGCGCATCCGGCCTGAGGACCGCAGTAGTATAGCCTCTCTGCTTCATCACCCATTTCTTAAGACTCATGACAGTATGTGAAAGGCGTGTGTGTGTGCGGGAGGGGGGAGTGGCACTGTCGTGTTTTTGTTTTTTTTCCCCCAAAAATCAATAACAACAGCAATAACTAATATTTCATGAGAGTGTGGATGAGTGTATGTACGTGTGTATGTTTGTGCTTGTGTGTACAAGTACCTATGAACCGTGGGAAATGAAGATATCAACGTAACATAATGCTAGCAATAGAATCACACAACTCTTTTTTTTTACTCTGAGATTAGTTAAAATTGTGAGAGTCACATGAACCAACGAGACAACAATGAGAATGTGTATGTGCTTGTATGTGTCTGTGTGTGTGTGTGCGTTCACTGACAAGACCAAACCCAGCATATATGGGCGAAACAGTGACGCTGATTATCAACGCACGTACGAAAGCAACGACAAGGGACTCTATTTCTTTTTCCCTTCCGTAGTAAACAGTGGGAGACAATGCGGGAGAGGAGAGGTGGGTGGGTAGGAATTGGGGGAGGGGTGCGAGGTACACCGGCTCCCCAATTGTACGCGCGTCTGTGGGACTGGCTCAAAGGTGTAATGTACATATGGAAATGAAGTTCCCATCGCTCCCTCCGCCGGTCTCCATCGTCTTTTCCATGAGCACACGCGTGTGCTCTACTACTGCAAACCTACCCTGTTACTATGAAGTAATATTCTTTTATTAAGAACTTATCTGACTTACGTTATCACATCTAAAAAAGCAAAGATACACACACATGCGCACGCTAATATTGTATCTTTTGGGGATGTCACCAGAGGGGGGACTGTGGGGGGGGGGTGCGGCCTCTCCCACGTCTTTCATACCAATGAGGAAGCGGGGAGCGGAACACACGCCTGCGTACATTCGACATTGCGGGAGAGTTTGCGGATATATATGTATATATGCACACCCAACGCACGTACACTCTGTCTTTCTCTCGCACACTGCTTATAGCGTCGCTAGCCCTGAGGGCAAAAGTAACAACTCTCACTCACAAACACGCACACACACACAAACGGAGGGAGAGGCCTACCATTTTTACTACAGCTCTGCACCACCAATGAGACGCAAGGGTGGGCGTGTGGTGAGCGCGGCGGGAGAGGTAGTGACGGTGGAGGTAGCTCCATCCGTTGTGATCTCGACTCTGGACATCTTCTCCAAGTTTCAGAGCCGCCGCCATGACTTCGAGGCCGACTGGATCATGCTGGAGGAGGACCCCGGCACTGCTAGTGACCGGCCCATCCTCACTGTCGCGGTGGCGGAGAAGCTGCGGCATCATCAGAGCCGCCTGGCAGCGGTGCGGCGAGGGGCAGCTGCTGCTGCTGCGTCGTCCTCCTCCGCGACCGCCACCACTTCCGGGCCCTTTCCTGGTAACTCTTTAGATGATGTGCAGGCTATTGCGGTGGGGAGCGTGCGCCGGCGTATGCCTGAGGACTCGGATGATGAGGGAGGGGGCGTCACCGCTGTCGTCGTAGTGAAGAGCCAGGGTGCTAGCACAGTGCCTGACAGTGACGCTGAGGTGGAGGAGGAGGATGGCGACGGTAGCGAGGATGACGTAGAGTATGTACCAGAGAGTGAGCAGGCAAAGCAGTACTGCAAGGGGAAGCGCTCTGCGAAGTCAAAGAGCCCGGCGCCACCCGCAGCGATAGCGGCAGCCCAGCCCCCTCCAGCCCCGCCTCTGCCGGATGCCGCTGTCGACGATGCGACTGTGGAGATGGACGATGGCATTCGCGGAGACTACCTCTCCTTCAGCAGCGCCGTGGATCCCGCTCAGGTGGCGGCGAGCCAGCTGCAGGCAACGGTGAGCGTGCCGAGCCACTCACCAACCGGCTCACACCCACGGCATCCTCAGCAGCAGCGGGGCGCAGGTGGAGGTGGGTCCTCCCCGGTGGCCCCGACGGAGGTGGCGGCGTCCAGCCGCAGTCGTGTGGTGCCGCTCTGGAGTGTGCAGCGTGTGCGGACCTATGGGGGGTACTGTGCCTCCAGTCCTGTGGTAGCGCTCCATCAGGAGATGTGCGACCTAGTGGACTTTCTTCGCCCCAGCGAGGCGGAGGTGGCGATCCGGCGGCATATTGAGCTGGAGGTGGCGGGGATTGCGCAGCGGCTGTGGCCCGGGAGCCAGCTGGTGGTGTATGGGAGTCTCTACACACACCTTCTACTCCCGCTCTCGGATGTGGACATGACACTCTTAAATGTACCTGTACCAGCTGACGAGGCGCTGACGCTGCTCGCCTCTGAGATCAGTAAAGCGGACCTGTGCCAGGCGGCGATGCCGCGCTTGATCCTGAGGACGAAGGTGCCGCTAGTGAAGTTTCAGCACAAGGACTCCCTCATTGATGTGGACATCAGCATCGACGCCAGCGATGGCAAGATCAACTCCGACATGGTGATCCGCATGATGAACTGCTATCCCGAGGCTCGGCCGCTGATTATCGTGATCAAGTACTTCCTTCATCAGCGCGACATGCACGAGCCCTATCACGGCGGTCTGGGTTCCTACGCCACCACCTTGCTGGTCATCAGCTTCCTTCAGAACCACCCTATTTACACGACCAGGCCGGCGGAGCGAGCGTACACGGGGCTCGGCAAATTGCTTGTGGACTTCTTCCGATACTACGGCTGCTATTGGCGGTATTCCCAGTGCGGCATCTCGGTCGAGGACGGCGGGTGCAACTACCGCCGCGCAGACTCCGGCCACTCGCTCGACCGGCCCACCTCGCCAACGTCTCCGCGCTCGCCGCTGGGGCCCCCGCAGGCAGTCATCGAGGACCCCGGCAACAGCAACAACAATGTGGCCAGCTCTCTCCGCAACTACCACATGATCGCGTCCGTGTTCGCCCACGCCTACGCCGCTCTCACTGCGATACTGCCCGCTCTGCCACCAAACTCACCGAACATCTCCCCTGACGCCACCGACGTTGCGCATCGCCCTACGCTCCTCTCCCGCATCCTCCACGTGGACAGCGACAGCGTACACAAGCGTCGCTGCATCGAGTCCACCTTTGAGGCGCTCTGTGAGGAGAGACCGGAGAGCATCGCGAAGGCGCGTCTGTACCGCCGTGATGAGGACCTGCCGATGCTGGAGGGGCGGCGTGCGTGGCGGGTGCCCACATCCAACGTCGCCTCTGACACGGAGCGCCGCGTGCTGGCCTCGCTGCATGCCGCCGCCACCCCTGTCAGTCCCACCACTGGCAAGCGCAAGCGTGTAGAGGACATGGCGGACGTCCCCGTCAAGCGGCGGATGACGAACCAAGCGAGCAGCAGCAGCAGCGACGACGACACCGGCCGTGACAAGGATGACGCCGAAAGCAATGCCAGTTCGGTGCTGTTGGATGTGAGCCGCCCCAGCAAGCGGAGTCGTCGCATGCAGCCAAGTAGCGCTGCTGGCGGCAATAGCAGCGCCGCTTCCACAAGTGGCTCGTGATAGTATCAGCTGCCTCCAGTTACCACGTAGAACTTCGAGCAGCGCGACAGAGAGTAAAAGAGAGGCGGAATGAGTGCTAGAGTGAGTGTATGTGGGTGGGGGACCTTTGTGACACCCCCCTCACCCCAATTCGGAAAGCCGCGACTAAGAATAAGTCGAAAGAGACGCCAGATTTTTAAAGTACTGCACAGACGCATTATGACAACCTAACATCAACTTCGATAGTAAACAAATCACACGCCTACTGCTTGGGGAATGGGGTAGTGACACACACACACCCACATACACATGCACATACACATGCGTACGTGCGCACCCACAGACTGTTTTATTCGTGCGAATATCTTTGATGTGCTACAAATGTGAGTGCAAACCACACACACGGAATGCAGGATCATTTCTGTATCTTTTTGCTTCTTCCATTGCTTGACAGTCTCGACATTGAAAAGTCGGAGTAATTATCATTAGCACATAGCCCATACATCACTGAAGCGCTTTACAGTCCAAACGAGTGCTCAGCCAACACTTTTTTTAGTTAGTGGGCCAGCAGAATTGTCTAACGAACATTAGGCTCCTCTGCCGCATATCTCTTCATCCAACTCCTCCACATATTTCGTTCTCTCTCACACACACATCTGTACCAATGCCACTCCGCTCAAACTCATTGCAGCAGCAGCAGCCAGCACAGGTTTCCGCCAATGTGGAGCTGACGGAGGATCAGCGGCAGGAGATCAAGGAGGCTTTTGACCTCTTTGACACTGATGGAAGCGGCACGATTGATGCCAAGGAGCTGAAGGTGGCAATGCGTGCGTTAGGCTTCGAGCCCCGCAAGGACGAGTTGCGGCAGCTCATGGTATCTGCGGTGACGGGCGGCCCTGGCGCGGCAGTGGGTGAGAGCGCGGCCTCTGAGGATGTTGGGGTGATCACCTACGCGCAGTTTCTGCAGCTCATGACCCGTAAGATGTCCGAGCGTGACACCCGCGAGGAGATGCTGAAGGCCTTCCGGTTATTCGATGACGACGAGACCGGCAAAATATCTTTCCGCAATCTGAAGCGTGTCGCAATGGAGCTTGGGGAGAACATGACCGATGCGGAGCTGCAGGAGATGATTGACGAGGCTGACCGCGACGGCGACGGCGAGGTTGGGGAGGAGGAGTTTCTTCGTCTCATGAAAAAGACGTCGCTGTACTGAGCAGTGAGAGCGGAGAAGGCGGTGGGTGGCACATTCAGAATGTGGTTCTCCGGTATTTCCGCTCATCGTCCTCGTCTTCCCTTCCCTCCCTCAGAAAAGAGAAGGAGGGACAGTGATTCGGTGAGAATGTACAGTAAAAGTTCATTTTGGTCTGAGGACAGGTGATGGCATCATAGAGGGATTCTGCGTGCTCGTGTATGTGCGCTGAAAGGATTAATAACAAAACAAATTGAACCCTAGCGGGGCGGACAGGCACATCCACACACACATATATATATCCACTCTCCTCCACTTCCTTCTCTGCCCGTACATTGGTTCCCAGCGGCCATTCACGTGCAACAGATGCACACCGCATACATTTCCCCCTCAATGAATGACCCCTTGTGTGAGTGATGCTTCCCCAAAGAGGAGGTGTGTGTGTGTGTGTGTGCAGCGTTGCGCCTGTCATCTCAGCCTTCATTATTTTTTATTTTGTTAACTGCGACATGGGAATCACACTGGCTCTTTTATCTATGTGGCTGACATTTCATTCTGGAGTACTTCGCATTTGCCTATCCATTTTTTTATTATTCTCTCACACCACCTCCCTGTGATTGTTGGCATTCACAAAAAAAGCGACCTACTATAGTGTGTGGTGATACTGCGTGTGCAACCTCATTTGTCACACGAAGGAGCGAGTCCACTTTCACAGCCCAAACTGTATACACAGACACACACGGCTGTACATCTCCTAACACCGCTACCCCTCTCTTTGCTGATGTCTGGGGTGTGGCGAGACCCGGCATCGGCGCCACCGTCCGCATATCACGACAAATTAGCTTTACTTCGCCGACAGGCCGGCGTGGTGCCCCCGCGCTCCCCCCTCGCACCACAGGTCATTAATGTCTGTAACAACGTCCAGGCCAGAACTGTGCAGCCGTCGTCAGGGGGGCAGTTGCAGCAGCAGCAGTTTCAGAAGGCCGAGCGATTTAGAGGCACTCTAGGAGCACGGGAGCATCGCCTCACCACCACTGGTGTCGCGAGTGGCAGTGATGGGCTACCAGCGCGGACTCGTGCCAGTGCGATGCGCCGCTACTACTCTAGCTGTTCCTCCCTGAGTGCTCACAGTGCCACCGTTTCTCACGCCTCCCTGGACCCCAGCGCTGCCACCGCGCCGCGCTCGCTGTTCCTCTCGCTGCTTCAGCTGGATCTAGACGGGGAGGAGCAGCGCAGCTGTGACCCAGCGGCCGCCGCGACGGTGCCCCCGCCATCATCGTCCATGCCAGAGAGGTTACCGGTGAGTCACAGGGCCGCGATGGATGCTGAGCCGCGGCAGAGGGAGCGGCAGGTGAGTTTGCCCCCAGGGCCTACACGAGCCCCTGATGCCGGCGCCAGGGCCCACGCTCAGCTGCTGGCCTACGATGCACTGCGGAGTCGCTACAAGGCCATCCTGTCAGGAAGCGGGCCCACCCCAGCCCGTCCGCTGCCCGCGCCGGACACCCACCAGGCCACAACCTCTCCGCCCCTCCGCGAAGCTGCAGGCCATACACGCCTCAGTGGAGGGCTGCCGGCACACGCCGAGCACCACGCCGCCGCCAAGCTCGCACCACCGACGCGAGACCGCATGCCTTTGCATGGACGTCACGCGTCCGAGACGAGACCCCAGCAACGAGAGAATGCGGTGGTTCGTCAGGGACGCAGCAGGAGCACCAGTGCTGCCTTTGCCGGGGCTGGCCGAACACTTCGTTCCTTCTCAGACCCGCGCGGCACGCGACCGGCGCGGCCGCGACCGGGCTTACAGACTAGATTGAGCCCGGCTGCAATCACGGCGCGTTCATCTTCGCAGGACAGCTTTCGTCGTCGATCAGGCATGTCCGCATCCCCCTCACCTGGGCTACCTCCTGCGGTCGCCTCGACGGCACACACTCCGCTGCCCGCCAGACCTTCCTCCTCGTACTTGCGATCCCCTGCACTCACCACAGCCAGGAAGATCCCTGCGCACACAACTACCGCTCCCACTGCCACCGCGACGACGACGACGGCGACGACGACGGTGGCGCGGCGGAGCCCGATCATTGGGCCGTGTGCCATTGGGCCCCGGCCCGCCCCCGAGGCCTCCATAGACCTGCGTGCTCGGAGGATGGCGGCGATGTACAGGGCTTCTTCATCGCGGCGGCCAGCCACCCCCGCGCGATCAGGGCAGTTGGCGTCTCCGGAGGCGGCTCCCGGTACTGTGATAAGGAGTGTGTGGGGTCTGACCGCTCTGGAGCCCCCTGCCCTGCGGTGCACAGCTCCCATGGCCGCAGCTGGGCCGACGACGGCCGCAACGACGACGACGACGAGAGCCAGCGCGGTCGGCGCAATCCCTACTGTGGAGTTGCACGTGCAGAAGCTCACGCGAAGACCCGTTGCCCGCCGCACCCTCTTCACTGACGCACAGTCTGACAGCTGCAGCGACGATGTCCTGTGCGCTCAGCGGCGTCACGCGCGCGACGCAGCAGCTCCGTCGTCTCAGCACGCCACCAGTCCCGCCGCTGCTGTCGAGTCTGTTGGCGTTAATAGAGTGGAGGGGGAGTATTTCAGGAGCCTCCGCGCCCCGCCAGTAACAGTTACGAGGTGGGGATCTGAAAATCGAGCACTTCTCACTGGTGATGCTCCTGCTGCTCACCCTCTGATTTATGTGGGTGAGGCGCAGATGGCCTCGCGGTACGTGGAGAAGAGCACCCACGCGCCTGCTCTGCGTCCACAAGGACCGTCCAGCACACCAGTACTAGCGGCGATGGAGGCACTGACGGAGCCACAGCTGGCCCTCAAACCGCTGCTCTCCGGCACCTCAGAAGCCGCGAGCGCCGCCACGAGTGAGGTTTCCTTCTTTGGCGCCCTCCTGAACGCGGACTGCGCATCTCGTCAGATGCAGGGTGGGACTGGTAGTGCGGGAGGCGTGGATGTTTGTGCGGCACCTCTGTGTCATCCTCATAGCGACTCCATCCCACCCTCACAGCGGTTGCGTACTGCAGAAGAGATTCTTCTGCAGCATCGGGCGGGGCGCCACCACGTGTTCCCGAGCACCACGCACACAGTATCTCCAAGGCCACTGAAGGTTGGTGCAGTGTCTCTCGCCGGCGGGGCGGCGCCACTGCTCACGGGCCGAGGAGGAGGGGGTGAGGGCTCCGAGCACTTGTCATCCCCGCCTCCGACACCACCACTCAGTAAACCCCTCAGTACCACTCGAGACAGCATGAGTCCCGTCGGCGTGGCGGACGCAGCGGGGGTGCGTCCACGGTACGCTGACCCGCGCTCCGCCATCACAGCGATTCACCCGAACGAGCCGCTCGCGCCACGCCTCTCACGCACCCGCTCTCGACACGCCAGCGAGAGTGCTGAGGCGAACCACAACGATCACACGCTGCCCAGTGAGGCGCGCAGCGATGGAAGCCTTTACAGCCATGACAGTGGCTTCCACACATGCACAAGCACAGACGGCGACGGTGAAGGACGGCGGGGCCGGAGTCCAAGCGTGGAAGAGGCAGGCCTCCAGCACCCGTGGAGGGCTCCGATCCCCGCCACGTGCACTGCGCCAGTTTGGCAGCCCACCATGGAGCAACAGAAACAGCAACAACCGGAGCAGCAAGGGCGGCACATAGGTGCGGGATACCGCTCCTCACGTGCCTGTAGTCCAGACTGTCTCGAGCGTGTGCAGGCGTTGCATCAGCTCCTTGGCGCGTAAGCTTGGCGTGTGGGCGTGGGTGGGGTCGGATGACGTACTAACCCTCTGTGGTTTTTCTCATTCCCACTGTCATCAACCCGCTGAGAGAGAGACCATCCGGCCTCTCTCTCCTCCCTTTCCTCAGAGAATGAAATGGAGAAGAATGAACCGCGACGATCCATGTGCCTCACTGAGAGTTAGATTCTCGATTGAGTCTGCAGCTTTGTAGATATACAGATAGTTGCACCCAATACAGCAGCGGCCGCAGCAGCCAATACATATATATATATATATATATATGTATATATAAAGAAGGAGAGAACAATCAGCCAAACAAACAAACCAGACTCCAACGTATCGGCATCCTGATGAAACACACTTGTATTTGTCTGTGGCTACAGGGAGGAGGAAGATTAGAGAACGACTCCGCCTCCCTCCCCTTTCACTATGCCGTCAGCTTTGCTATGCGTGTTTGTGGCCCTCTCTGCCTAACACTTTCTGTTTTTTTTTTTACTGTACACAGCTTTTTTGTTCCTGCTCTTCTTCCTTCTAGAGTAAAATCACTTTACTATCGGCCCGTGCATCCGTAACTACACACACACACATACATACACACACATATATATATATATATTTATCAGTCTACAAGCCCATTGTCTGTATGCAGATAGCCCGATATGATTGGGCACTGCTTGTAAAGCCTCGACTCAGTAATATAGATGCCGAGAATATGTTAGGTGTACAGCTAATCTGCAGTGCGTGGTAGGTGGCGCTGCGCTGTTATGGGCCTTCTTTCTCTTCTGCCATCTAACTATTTAGCGGCCGCACACGATGCCATCTCTCACTTCCCACTCCTTTTTTCCTTTATGATCATGCACACATACCCCCCCACACACACATGCAGCGATACTCTGACTAATAGTAGTGTACGCAGCGGCGTGCTAGCGGGCACATCGCCTTCCCATATACTGTATATTCTTTTCCCCACACACCCTGGTTCGGCTCAAATACACATTGAACTGCCTTTCCAGTGCAATCAACAGGGGAGAAAGAAGGAAGGAAGTGATACAAATCAACAGCAACGGCAACAGGAACTCATTGCTTCCCCCCCTTTCAGGGCACCACCCATCCCATCTCACAGTCGACAACTTGTATATTTACATATACAGACTATCGTGTCCACACCACAACTACTTCTTGTAAAAAAAGAAAGCATTTGCATTTGACTTGTATATATATATATATATATATACACATTTGAGGTGAGCGCGGAGTTATGTTTGTGCATTCAGAGGGGCTGCGTTGGCATGACCCCGCGCTTCTCTTTCCCGACTGCCTGCTCGGTGAGTCGGAGACGGAGGCCATCGGCGGTGCCGGCACCGGCAGCGTTAATGATCCAGCGGCCCTCCAGCAGCGGGTACGTCTCTCCGTGCTGGAGGACCTCCAATCCCGCACGCTGTCGCTCTCGCCCAGCAGCAGTCCTTCTCTATGGCGGACTACGAGGCAGCTCATGTCGGGCAGTAATGGGGGAGCCACGGAGGGAAGTGGAGGTGGCGGCGGCTGCAGGGATGAGCAGGCATCACAGACTGAACACAATCGTAGCTTTGCTGGCTCCACCGCCCCACCTGTCTTATTTCCCACCTCTACTGCCAGTGCCATACCACCACAGGCGACAGCGCACCCTGCCGCGGGCACATCGACGACACACACCACCACTGGCACCTCGCAGCGACTGCGCGAGATGTTCGGCGGCGGAAGCCTCCCTGTCAACGGCGGGGTTGACCTGGCACCTGTACTGTGCCCGGTTGGCCCCCACCCGCACGCGTACGCACACCTCGCCAGCACCAACGGTGTCTTTGCGATGGTGTCGTCGGCGATGCCCCAGCGGGCTCTCTTCTTTGACCAGCTCAACCACATCCCCGTGTGCTCGGTCACCCTTGGCGGCTCGACATTCCATCCGACACCCTGTGGACCCCCAGTACTCAGCAACAACTCCCTTGCGGTGGCTCAAACACCCCTTGGACTGTCCTTCGCCTCTTCTCACAGCCTTGCAGAGACGCCGCTGCATCCTTCATTATCGTCCACCTCGGCGCTCGCGACAACCTGCTCGATCAGCGTTCACGATACCGTCACCGCCGTCTTCCTACATCCATCAGCCCAGTACTGCATCCTAGTTTTTGCCTCTGGCAAGGCCGTGTACGCATACCTGCCAGGCACCAATGGCGATGACAGCCGCAGCGCGGCGGCGGGTGGGGGTCGCGGCGGCGACCTCACCGACGCGCAGCCCACCAATACCACCACAGTAGCAGCCTCCTCATCCGCTGGGGCGCCACCGTCCCGCACTCGACGCTGGGGCGCATCTCCGTTACGTTGGCTGCATATCGGCGGCTTCCGCAAGTATGCGGGTTCCTCCGCTAAGAGTGACGATAGCGAGCGGAGCGGCAAGGATGACGATGAGCGGCGGCGGTTGTCATGGCAGCCAGCGTTGTTCAGTCTCGTCTTCACGCCTTGCGTCACTGGTACAACCACCCCTTTCGCCATCGAGGATGTGGCGTGGCCGCCGCCCAGTGCGCCCGCTGCGTTCGGCCGTACCCACCCGCACAGTAGCGGCACAGTGATCCTCGGCTCCAAGCATGGCGGCGTCTTGATCGGGTGTGAACTCGGGCCCACCGGCCTCATGCACGCACGTGTTCTCTACCGCCTCGCCCCCTCCATCGCACACGCCCCGGTTTCCAGCATCGCGTACGCTGTCACGAGCACTGAGCCCGCGGCCTCACCACGCTCTGACTTGACCGGGGCCACTGCTGATCACGAGGTGGGCCTGGTCACCCACGACGGCGGGGCTGCTTCACTCGCTAGTGGCGGGGGTGACGGCAGCGGGGGCAGCCTGCAGTTTCCATCCTACCAACATGCCCCGCACTTTAGGCGCGTCGACGACGACAGTGACGATGACAACCAGCGTGACGAGGTAGGGTGGGAGAAGTCGCAGCCCTCGTTAAACACCACTGCCACGGCCACGCGCACCAGAGGTCGACGGGCCACCAGCGGCGGCGGTGAAGATGATAATGGCAACGAGCGCCGCGGGAAGGGCCTCGATCTCCAGCGAGGGCGGGCAATGAGCACATCATCGCTGTGCCACCGCGTCTTCGTGTTGGTGTGTGTGGAGGCCCGTCTCTATGTGTTTGTGAGCGATCCGGCGCCGAACACTTGCGACTCTGTCGACGCAGCCTTCCGCAGTCACGCAGTGGGGGCCGCAGTCTCTTCTCACTCCCCGGAAGCGGCGGATCCTGCGACAACGGAGGGGGCTGGCAACTACATTGTAGTAAATACAAATGTGCGCGGTGGGAGATGCGCACCCACCACTGCCACTGCCGCTCCCACTGCGACCAATTCAGCTATGAAGGGCACTGTAAGCTTAGCGTTCCCAACCGAGTTGCTGGACAATCCTGACGGTTTTAATGGGAGCGACAACGACAGCGGGAGCGCCGCTGATGGCACGTGCGTGGATAAAGGCGACAAGTACCGCGGTACAGCACAGGCTCCTGAGATGCCTATTGCCTTCTTTTGGCTCTGCGGAGGGGTACTGGTCCAGGGCATTTTGCTTCACAACAACCTCGACGTCCTGGGAAAGATGCAGCAGCTCTGGGCGGCACGTGGGGCCAGTGCGGACCCCTGGACAGAGGAGCATCGCCTCGCGGATAGTATGTTGGCGGTGCTGCACCCGCCACTGCCGACTGCTGGCCCTGCGGCCTCCTCCTCCTCGACATTGCCCACGCAAGAGCATCACAGTGGCAACGGCGGCACTCGAACGGAGGGGGGCGGAGCTCAGCGGGCAGTGGATCTTTTACCGATTGGCATCCTCAGCATCGCGTGTCTTTCAACATCAGTGGGGGCACTAACCGAACTGCTGAACAAACCCAACAAGGCGGAGGACGCGGCATCTATCTCCGCCACTCCGAATGGTGGTGGCCGTGGTGGTGACGGCGGTGGCGCGGGCCAGCTGTCAGTCCCACTGTTCGGTCGGTCGGACCAGACGCCGCGTGGACGGCGGAACACGACGGGGCTAGAGGGGAGGGTGAGGGAGGCGTGGGGTGGCGGGGCGGTCGCGCTCGACCCTCGTCTCGCCCGCGGTGAGGTCGACGACGAATTGCTGGATCGCTTCCCATCCCTGCTTGCGCACTGGCAAGCACCCTCTCTACCACCGTCGCAGCATCACTACACACACCACAGGAGCGGCGAGGCCGTGACGATCATCGGGGCCTGGAGGCCCTCCACCTTACGGCGCCACTCTGCGTTGCTGCGGTCACCACCACCACCTCCACACAGTGATGACAGCAATATTGCGCTCCAGAGCTCCAGCGCCCCTGACCCGGCAGAGCAGGAGATATCTTTTGCAGCCAGCTACACGCACTTCGTGGTGGCCACAGCGGACACCGTCTACGTGCACGCGCATGTGGCGGCTCTCCCACTCCCCTTTGATGGACCGCGACAGCTGCGCAACACACTGCTTGCTCACTTTTCGTTGCCACCACAGCAGCACCGGGCATCATTGCCGGCACGCACGAGCGGCCTCGGGGCATATCAGGTAACACGGGATTGGCAGCGGCCACATGCATACACGCTCTTCTCTAGCTACTCTGTGCAGCAGCTGGAGGTTCCGCAGCCCGCCACCTCTGCTGCAGCACGACTCCAGGTGGTTGCGCAGCTCCTGGATGCCGCTGGGGCGGTTCCGAGCGGCGGGTCACCGTCGCCGCTGCATGGAGCTCCACCTGCGCGTGCCGGCACCTCAGCCGCGGGGGCATTTTCTCGAGAGATGGCAGAGGGAATGCGGCAGGGGAAGTGGTCAGGTGTGTGTCCAGCATCTTCCCCCGCTTTCGATGGAAGCCCTGCGCACTTGGCCATGCGCCGGCATACACGATGGGTGCCACATGCCCTCCGCCAGGCTTCAACAGGCGTGGCCGCAGCTGCGGCCGCTCCTGCTGCTTGCGCGCTACCCCTCACTCCACTGGACCAGCAGTACCCGCCGCTTCGTCAGCATCAGCACCGTCGCCACTCCGCAGGTGCCACTCCCCCGTCTTCCGACGCGCCGCACAGACACTCGTCCCTCCAAGTGCCCGATTCGCGACGGATGGTGAATGTGCCGTGCATTGGGGTCTGCCCTGGCCTCCTCGCGCTCCCACACCAGCACCCCTCCAGCCACCCAACTCTCGCTGGATACTACCCTGCGGCGGACTGGCTCTATGAGATGGCCCTGCGTGCCTCCGTGCGGCCCTGCGACGATGCGGCCGAGCCCTCCTCGGTCTCCAGGCGGCTCCCTGGCGGGCTGCTGGGGGCGGCAAGGCACGCATACGGTACCTTCCTGCTCCACAACCAGCGCCGATTCGTGGAGGCGGCGGCCCAGTTGGGTCGGCCGGGCCCCACCCCGCTCTCCGTACTCCTCATCGAGTTCACGCGGGCTGCGCGGGAGGAGAACGAGACGACGCCGCTGGTGCTGTTTCTGCGGCTGCAGTTACACCATCTCGAGCGTAGCCGCGCGGGTCTGATGGGGCGCGGGCGGGAGGCTCTGTCGCGTAGCTTGGCGGCGTGGCTCGTGCTACTGCTGCTGGAGCGCTGCGACTGGTACGTCCCGGGCGGCAGCCACGGAGCAGGCGGTGGCGGCGCGACGTCTCTGGAGGCGTCTACTCCGCACCAGTGGGTGGGGGATTTCCACACGCGAGAGGGCCATGTGCGGTGGACGTACAGCCTGGATCGGCCCCGTGACCTGCTAGAGGACGCGCTCCTCCGGTTCGGCGCATTGGTGGACTACGCGAAGCTACCCGGCGTGGACCGGGCGGTGGATGGCATCACTGGGGCCGCATTGGCGGCCTGGACAGCAGCATTCGTTGGCACACCAGCGGATGTCTGCGCGTCGCTCTTTCTGCGGGAGCAGCGCCTGAGGGATGGGATGACCTGTCTGACAGATCTCTGCACTCTCCAGTACCCACGGCACATGTACCACTCCTCCACTTCCTCCTCTCGTGCCCGCAGCGCCACTGCTCGGGAGACGAGGGCGAGCCGGGCCGCCGCGTGGGGTGGGGGCAGACGGTGCCGCTTCCCATTGCGCTCCTGCTCAGGCGAGCCGTCGCGGCTGGAGGAGCTGTGCATGTCGCAAAGTGCCTCCATCACGGCGGAGGAGCAGGCACGTCTGTGGGAGAGATATGCACCCCTTCTCATGCGGAGTGCTCCCGGCCTGTTCCTTGATCGTGGCTTGATGTCCGCCGGCGTGCATCTGCCAGTTCGGTCGTGGATGCTGCTACCAACACTCCTGCGGCCCCGGGACAAAGGCACGCTCCACCGACATACCGATGGACGGTCCCAGCCTCTCGCGAGTTCGAGCGGTGAGCCAGCAGGGGAGACAGCCACTGCCGCCGCTGCAGCGCTACCCCTGATGGAGGAGGCTCCCGGCGGTGACGACGCTTCCACTGTGGCGACTAAGCCGCTCGTGGCTTTCGATGTGGATGCTCACCCCGCGTGGGCGAGAGACGCTGTTGCGTACCTGACGGACCTGATGACCACTGGTGCGTGCGCGGATACGTGGCTCTATCAGACCCTCTTCTTTCTGCTTGCCTCTCACGGCACAGACGCACAGCTGGAGGCCACCTTGAGGGCTCTTTCGGAGAAGGCAACGAGTTACATCGCCGATCGTCTGACTGCAGTGTGTCAGTATGTTCCCCTCGTTCCGATCTTCAGGGCATGCTGGGAGCGGGGCCGCTGGGTCGGCTGTGCGTGGATCTACCGGATCCTTGGCTACCCTGAGAGCGCGGTGGACATGGCATTGCAGCTCACGGACGTGGCCACGAGACAGCAGGGCATGCAGTTGACTCGCAATCTCATTCAGGGACTCAGAGCGGTTAGCGTGAGTCCGGGCAGAGGCGACGCCCTGCTGCGCCGGGCCCTGTGGGAGCGTGTGCTGCGCCACGAACTGGCGATCCAGCACGCGCCGACTCCCCCGATTGACGACGATCCGCTGTCCGCGTTGCCAGAGGGCACGGCGGAGGACGGCGGCGGAGTGGCTGCAGCACTGCAGCTGATTGCCACGAGCAATGGTGATCTTGACATTAGCACCGCCCTCCCGACCATCGAGGACACGACCCGCCTGCGCGAACTCGGCGCCTGCCTGCTCAGATCCCTGTCCACTCTGTCAGACAGCCTGCAGAGCAGCACGGATGCCACCGAGGCCGCGGCTGCACATATGGACGCGCTGCGCCAGCACTACGACACTCTGCGCAGGCAGCCGGTCGCCTCCGTGGAGCCACACGCGCGGTGTGTGGTGTGCCGCAGGGAGTTATTCAGCAGACCGTGTGTGCTGTTCCCGCGGTGCCGCCACGCGGCGCACTTGGCGTGCTATCACCGGGAAATGGGTAAGAGAGGAGGGTCGCCGCCGCCGCATGCCGAGCGTCGGTCCAGCGCTGCAATGGCCTGCGTGGTGTGCTCCCCAGCGGCGTTGCAGTACACAATGCTGGAGGCTCCATTAAAGGAGCTAGCGGGTACGTGGTGATAGGACGCAGGAGGTTGGCGTGTGCGCGCACACACCCCTCCCTCTCTCAGTGCGACATTGCAACCACATTTCTACTGGATGCAACGTGTGTATTGGCGTCACGTGGTCCACACACATACGCACAGACGGTCAGTGACCATAAACTACGTCATTAGTGCTCTTCTAACCCACTCTACGCTCTTCGTCTTCACTGTTTTTGTTACTTCCTTGTTCCCTTTCTCTCTCCCCCCCTTTCATCCCGGTTTTCTCTTTATTGCCTACACGGAATTAAAAATAACACTTGTGTGCACTGCAGCTAGTCCAGGGGAGAGCCACACATCACTCACTGTCACTTCTCCGCGTCCCAGATTCCTCGCACACGCGCACACGTTTCTTTTTGAGTTCCTCAAATACGCATAAAAAGAAACCAAAAGCAGGGCGATGACCACCCCTGCGGTGATGGCGATCTCCGCTCAGGAGCTGTCCCAGCAGCTGCACACCATTCTCCACACAACCGATAACAACGAGCGCCGCCTCACAGAGAGCAGTGTCGTGCGGGCCCTCAGCGAGCCTGGAAATCTCATCCAACTAGTGAACGTCATGTGCGACCAGGACACCCACTCTTCCGGCGTGCGCCAGCTCGCAGCGGTGCTGGTCCGCAAGAAGGTGTATTCGCTCTGGCGCTCCCTCCCCGAGACTGCGCAGGTGGAGCTGCGTCAGCTCCTCCTCCAGCAGCTTGGCAAGGAGCCGGCGCGGGCGGTGAGGCTGGCGGTGGCGCATATTGTGACGCAGCTGGCCAAGGCGGACGCGAGCCGTGGTGGGCCTGGATGGCCGGAGCTGTACCAGGCAACCCGCAGCGCTGCGGAGGACCTACGGCCCGAGATGCGGGAGCTGGCGATGGTGCTCGTCTACAGCTTCGCGGAGGTCTTTATTGATCAGGAGGCCTTCGCCCCCACGGCGGCGGAGACGGTGGCGCGCGGGCTCGGGGACGATGTGCTGGTGGTGCGCACCGCCGCCGTGAAGGCGGCTACGGCGCTGCTCCCGGCGCTGGCCTCTAATCCGACTGTGCGCATGGGCTTTCTCCGGCACGTCGTCCCTCAGTGCCTCCAGTTGCTGCAGGTGTGTGGCCCTCAGGTGGAGATGGCGCCGCTGTGTGTGAGCGTGCTGGATTTCGTGGAGGGCATCTTTGAGGACTTCTCTGCGAAGAGGCACGGCGACATGCTAGCCGCGATCGCGGAGGGCCTCGTCGTGGTGATGACGAATCCAGCGGTCACCGGCCGCGTGCGCGAGAACAGCGGCTCTGCACTGGCAGAGCTGGTGTCACGGAAGCCGAAGTTCATCGTCTCCCGTGGTTTCCTCACACCCATTGTGGCAGCGGCCATGCAAATCATGTCAGAGGACGCCACCATCTCTTTACCAGAGTCCGCTATGCTGGGCGAGGACAACGACGACATCGATGACGACGACCTGGATATGTTCCACGTGCAGCCCCCCTGCATGATTGGCGGCTTTCTACTTAGCTCGATGGGCACGGCGGTGTCCGCCAAGGCCTTCACGGCGGCGTTGCTCCCGTACTTCTCCTGCATTTCCGCCGACACCCCCGCCGGCTCCGCCCCCGCCAATCCGCTGGCTAAGAAGGCCTCCATCGTAGCCCTGGCCTGTCTCGCGGAGGCCAACCCCAGCTACCTGCGGCGCCGCGTCGGGTACGTGCTGGACATTGTGCGCCAGCTGCTCGCGGACCCCGACCCCGTGCCGCGTGAGGCGGCCGGCTTCTCCATGTCCTATTTCTGTTCTCACCTGCAGCCCGAGATCTTGACACATCACGCGGAGCTCTTCCCTCTGCTCACTCCGCTGCTCCTTGACGAGAACGACCTCGTGCGGCGCCGCGTGGCCGACGCCCTGGACACGCTCTGCGAGAACGTAGAGGAGGACCTTGAGCCATACGTGGACACACTGCTCCCCACCGTGGTCCAATCGCTGGAGAAGAGCTCGCTGGAGACGCAGCGGAGCCTCTGCGGGCTGACGGCCGCCATGGGCACCACCGGCTGCCAGTCCTTCCGCGCCTTGGCCCCACAGGTGCTGGAGCTGCTCAAGGGGCCATTCTCTCTCACCACACCCGAGACCATCCGGCTGCGCGCGCAGGTCACCGAGACCGTGGGGGTGGTCGGGGCGGCGATGGGGAAGGAGGCCTTCGCGCCGTACTTGCCATTCTTCATGTCCCAGGTCGTAGAAAACCTGCGCACCAGCAGCGCTGCACTGAGGGAGGAGAGCTTCGGCTTTCTAGCGAACGTCTGCGAGATCCTGCGCGACGATTTTCTCCCTTTCCTCGACGATGCCATCGCCTGCGCGCTGCAGACCATTGAGGAGGATCGCGGTGTGTACCTCAACAAGCACCCGCTCGCCAGCGCGGATATGGAGATCGCGAATGCGCTACAAGACAGCGCGGACCCTAGCAACGAGAGGAACGACGCTGATGAAGGGGACGATAGCAGCGACGACGACGACGCCGCTGAGGAGATCCACCTGCGTGTGCGCACCGCGGACGTGGAGGAGAAAGCCTCTGCTGTGTACTGCATTGGTGTCTTTGCGGATGTCCTGCGCGGACACCTGGGTCCCGAACGTGTGGCGAAGTGCTGGGAGTCGCTCTCGCAGCTGGACCACTACTATCCCTCTGTCCGCACAAACGCGCTGACGGCAACTGCGAAGTTACTGAAGGCGGCTCACGGCAGCGCGGAGGTGGTCAAGTCCTTCCAGGAGGATACGCTGAACGAGCGCACCCGTGACTATCTCGACGATCTCATTCACCAAACGCTTCTTGGCGTGCTGCGAGACGAAACAGACCGCTCGGTGGTGGTGGCAGCGTGTGAGGCGCTGGTGATCGTGCTCAACTTCTTCGGCCCGCAGGGCTTCCCCTTCGGCGTGGACGACCTTGTGAAGGAGGTGATACAGCTGCTGCGTAACAAGATGCCGTGCCAGCTGGTCGATGACGCCGACGACCCGGAGGACAGCGATCAGGAGGACGACGAGGTGGGCAATCTCCTCAACGCCGGGGAGGCTGCGCTGACCGCGGACATCATGGCTGCCTTCATGAGCGGCACGAAGCCACCTTCACTCGACGCCATCGCGGCTTCAGCGGCGACCGCAGGGGACTGGAAGCAGTCCGTGTCCCCGGCGATGGTGGTACAGGGTGTTACCCTCCCGGATAATCACGACGAGGAGTTCATGGAGGCAGTGGCGGAGGTCGTGGAGGCGGCCGCCAAGGCATATGGACCCGCGTTCGATCCCTATGCGCGGTACATATTCCCACTGCTTGCTCTATACGCAGACTGCTCCTCGCGTCCGACGGAGGACGTTGTTGTGGCCACCGGCACCATTGCCGTGATGCTGGACTGCCTTGGCCCCGCCTGCGCAAACTACTTCGACGATGCCATCCAGCTCAGCTTCGCCGTGATCAACCACTCCGACGAGTCCGCGGCGCGGGCGAACAGCTGCTATCTGATCCGCATCCTTGTCGAGCACTGCACCACCCGCTTCGTCGATCCAGCCGCCGTGCAGCAAACCCTCCAGGCACTGTGGACGGTCGCCGGCTCTGGTGTCAGCGCGGATGGGTCTCGGAGCGGAGAGGTGGAGGAGGTGCCCCAGGCGGTCGACAACGCCATCAGCGCCACTTGCTCGATGGTGCGATGCCTGCCAGCGGCACTGCTACCACTCGACAGCATTGTGCCACCAATGCTCTCCGGCATCCCCATGAAGTTGGACAAGTCTGAGAACCACAATGCCTGCAGCTGCGTCGTGCACTCACTCACCGCTCTCGCTGCCGGGACTGCGTCTGCACCGTGGCTGCCCAACTTAGCAGCGTGCGTGGCCAACGTACTGCTGTGCCGGACGGTGGACACGGCGGACAAGGAGGGCCTGGTGAGCGGCGGCGTGGCCCCCTTTGTAGCTCAGTACAGCGAGCAGTGGCGGCAGGCCCGCGCCACCCTCAACGCGGAGCAGCAGCAGGCTCTCGGAGAGGTGGGCTACTGAGACAACAATGGGGAATGACGGTGTGTGCGTGCACTTCCCCATACTGCAGGTTTATCCTAATGCTCAGAGATACTCACGCCCACAGACACACACTCACACACTCACACACACAGCTGTGCAGCAGGCTGAATGACAACACAGAATCGCAGTAAATCATGAACGACTAAGCCATTTTTTTTTAAAAAGTAAATAGTATCAGTGAGGCGAAGATAATAAGTTCGCGGGCGCACACTACAAGATGTAAGGGGGAGGGGACGCCTTCCATGTATTCTGTTTGCCAGTGTCACCGCATAATATCAGTATTAACCCCACACATAACACGAACATGTGGTTCCTGTCGCAAAGACAAAAAACAAAACAAAAGGATAAGAATGGAGATGTTGATGGGGGGGGGAGTGGGCGGTCAGACCCCAGTCCTGTGTGACAGCGATTTGTGCGAGGGTTCTCCAGTGTGTCTGCACGCACGCACTCACAGACATGCATAATTTTCTCTTGGTTGCTTTCGCTCTGAATTATTTCTCCCTTTTTGCTCACACCTTACGTAGGAATCAGTGTGCAGGGATTGACTTGTGAGTGTAAACTCAAGCATATATATATATATATATATATATATAAGTATGTGCCTTTTTTTGCACATCAATACACCACTTAGATTTAAACACTGACGTGATTGCGCTCCATCCTTCTCTTTTCAAGGGTTTCTCTCATCATCGCACGGGTGAAGTTGAGAGGGGAGTGATTGGGCATTTGCGAACGTGCACTTGAGTGAACACAAGCAGCTACATAGCTGCACACATACACAAACACATATTGTGAAGAGTGAGGGACCAGATCACTGGACACACCATCACTCCGGCTCTCCGCAAATTATATAGTTTCTACTTATTATATACTTGAAACCGCAGTTGAATATAGCGAGTGAGACAGGAGAAAGAGAGGGAGGGAGCTGCGTAGGTTAGCACGGCGGACCTCAGAGTTCTCCACACAATTTCACTGGCAGTCAGTACATATACACACCCCCGAGCGCGGTGACCCGCTGCGTTCCTCTGCTACCCAATCTTGTCCTCTTGTCGCGCCGCGCACCTGCGTTCCCCCCGTCTTCCTCCCTGGTGGCGGTCAGTGAGGCGCATACTAGAGTCGGGTGCTTCGATAGTAGCCGGATGCCCACCGACAGTTACAGCAGGGGGTCTGCTCATGACATCAGTGAGGCCGCCATCTCCTCACCGTCCCGTGCGACCACCGCCACGGTGCGATCCCCCCTGAGGCAGCTTCGCTTCCAAGTGCCGATTGGCAACGTTTCGGCTATCCCGGCAACGGGGAGCGGCGCTGCTGACCACCTCCTGCGACAGCCCTTTATACGGGTAGTCGAGGCTGGGGAGGCGACCTCCAGCGGGGCGAACGGCCCGGGCTCCGCTACAAATGCGGCCATGCAGCGCCGGGCCTCCCGCAAGACCTCTGCAATGTCATCCACGACGGCTGCAGGGCGACAGGCAATGTCATTTGAGAATACCGCGTCGGCCCTGGTGTCACCCTTCTCACGGGGGAAAGGAGGGCGCTCGACGATGGCCAGCGCCATGTCACGTCAGTCCACCGCGCTGGAATCTCCGAGTGGGGTGATGCAGCGGCCCGCCATCATGGACCTCGCCTTGTGCGACTTGGACGCTCTCCGGCAGTCCTTCGTGATGCACACCACGTCCTGGAGCCCAGGGGAGCTACTGGACAGACTCAAGCGGCTGGTGATCCGCTCGATGAAGGAGGAGGAGGAGGCCACCGATGCTGCTGCTGCTGCGGCTATGTCGGACCGCGACACAGACAGTTTCACCGCTCTCAGTTCTGTTGGTGCGAGTGATGTCCTCCACTCCTCCTCCAAGGCGGGGCTTCCGGTTGAGGAGCAGCTGCGGGGATCCAGCTTCCTGCACGGGACCGACTGCGTGCCGGTCGGCATCCCAGCGCGACACCTACAGAGGGCACGAAAGCTGCTCATCTTGGAGTACGAGGAGTGCGTGCGCGGTGTGATCGAGAAGGCGCAGAGGGAGCGCTTTAGCGCGTGGCGCCGGACGCCAGATGCGCGACGACGCCTGCAGGGGGTCTCCTGGGAGGCCGTTGACAACACACGGCGCAGCATTGCTTCTTGCTTAACGTTGAGCACACGACCGCTGGTCAGTAGTCCGGTGGCTGCTAGTGGTGGTGGAAGGCCTCCTGCGGCTACCAGCGTCAGCGCAGCAACGTCGGCAGCGGGCAATGCTGCATCGCCAAAGAGGGCGGGCGATGGCGGTGGTGGTGGCGCAGCTGCCATGGGTGTGCCAATGTACACATCGCAGCCGCCGGACTACTTCGTCGCTCCCTCCATTAGCCACGCTGCACCGACCGGGGGCCTGCCGTCGGGGCAGCCCACTTACTCCCCGGCTTGGCAGGTGGATCTCTACGATACACTGCGGACTGTCTTGCAGACGGCTGCTGCTGTCCGCGACGACGCCATACGGGCCCGCGCAGGGGACGATGGCGCTGATGACGATTACAATGCGGGGGATGTGGGGGACAAGGGTGGGGGTGGCTTGGACTCTGCCGGCGCTAGGGGCCTTGGTGGAACGCCATCCAGGGAACGGGCAGCGGCCCCTGGCCGGTACGACGCCTTCCAAATTCCCCTACCCACCTTCGTCTACATTATCAGCCGCGTCCTCTTCAACCTCACCTACGTAGCCTGCTTCCCCACTGGGCTCTTCATTCGCGCCCTCACGGACCCTTATTACTTTCCCGAGCCGGAGCTCTGCAAGCACGCCTATTACCACCGCTACTACCCGCACCTGGCGGAGCGCGATAAGGCACTTCACGAGGGCCGGCAGCGCAAACTGCAGCACATGCACAGCGGTGACCCCGAACCCGCCATCGCGGTGGAGGATCATATCTCTGTCTTTGGGCTACTGTGCCCGCCAATGAAGCCGGGCCGGCACTCGATGGAGTCGGCGATGCCTATCCCTTGGTTCCATCTGAGCCCCGAGGAGGAGGACGAGCTGCTCACCTCCACACATGCACCACACACCCGCGAGCACCGACGCCGGTATCGCACATTCCTGCAGCTAGCAGGGCAGCAGCAAAGCGTCTGCGAGGAGGTGGCCCGCATGATGGCGCAGTGCCGCCTGGTGGCCTTCGATCTCTTCTCTAGCATTGACACGGAGCAGCGGGGGACGATCAGCTGGTCGGACTTCACTGACGCTCTCATTGAGCAGGCGGAGGTCACATACCACCATGCCAAAGCGACAGACGCCCTGCAGACCATGCACAGCAATGCCTCCGTCTTTGACAAGTACACAGTGGAGCCGCTTCCTGGCCAGCTCATGCGACTTGGGTACGCGGAGGGCGTGACCGAGATTCGGCACAGTGGGTCACTAGTGCTACTGGAGGGACCCTATGATTATGCTGTGTGTGATGGGGCGGCGCTGGGCAGCATCCAAATGCGTATCCTCGTGCGTCCGGCGGTGGAGGTTTATGATGACATTGAGAGCGCACAGACGGAGCTGCAGCGACAGCATGTCAGGGCCGCGCGCGCTACCATCCGTGGCGGTGTCCCCACGTCCACATCGGTAGCGACGACGGTGACTGCGCCTGTGGCGGTTGCGCCCTCGTCACGGGAGTCGAGTGGGCACAACACAGCCCTCGCACGACGGCCGTGGCGGTCGAACCAGAAACCACCCAACATCTTCATCCGCTACGAGGACGGCAAGCGCCTGAACGAGGAGACCGCCATCCAGGCTATCCAGCAGCTCAAGGGTGGGGGCCGGAAGGACATTGCGAAGAGCGGCCCTGCGAGTGGCGCTGAGACTCCCGCTGGCCCTATATCACGGAAGATGACGCGTGACGACACCATCACCCTCCAGACCGCCTTATACGTCTCCAACGTGACGGACGCGCTGCCGCCACTGCTGCTCACAATGCACAGCGATCTGATGTTGCGGGTATATTCGACTTTCCACTTTATTGAGGCGGTCCCGGAGACGGCACTCATTCGATGCCACGAGACCATCACGAGCTTCGACTGGGCGGGTGCCGCCGCACAGCACTCCTGCGCTGCACTGGCGGGGTATCTCCTCATGGGTACCTGCGGGGGCCAGCTGCTGGTGGTGAACATGCTTAAGATGCTCAGCCAGATCCCACGCTTCCACGCGGCTGCGGGCGGCACGAATGGCGATGCTGGGGCACGTTTCACTGGTAGCATGCAGAGCGCATCTTCGGGCTACAACGAGCTCGCCGCAGCAACGCATCGTGACGAGGTCTACAAGTTCATTAGCTGCCGGAGAGATTTACATCACAGTGTGGTCTCTACGATCTACATGCTGCGGCACAGCGATGTGGTGGTCACGTCGAGTCTGGATGGCGATGTGGCGATGACACGCCTGACCTGCCTGGGTGACGATGTGCAGTTGGTGCCGACGCGCAGATTTCGCGTCTGCGAATCGGGCGTCCGAGCTGTTGTCGCTGCCGAGTCTGCGTACCTGCTTGCCACGCAGACCGTCTCCAATCGCATCTTCCTGTACGGCACAACAAACCAGCGTGCGAGCGTTGAGCTCTACGATGCCGTGGCTCCGCACTTCTTTCCAATTGTCTCCATCGTGGTTGTGGAGATGCTGGACCAGCTTATTACGGCGGACACCAGCGGATTCGTGAAGGTGTGGAGCCTGCGGCGCTGTCTCCCCATCGCCTCCTTTTATGCTCTGAGCGATCAGGCGCAGAGTGCGTTTCGCACGATGCTGAACAACGACATGCTCTCGTTGAATAATCAAATCGGTTACCAGGGAGATGCGGAGGGCAGCGGCAATAACCGTTACAACGCTGGTGCGGCCACCGCTGGGGGCGCGCAATCCACTGCCGCGGCAGTATCAAGGAGGTGGAACAAGGGGGCGGTCGACCTACTTCAGCACAACCAGCACACCATCGAGGCTGCCCTGGTGTCCACGACGAATCACCTGTACCCACTCCGTTCGGTTGCCTACGATTATCGCACACACCGGCTCTTTGCGACGGGCCTCCACAATGCGGTGATGTGCACCTTTGTGAGCGGAGAGGGCGGCGTGCGGGCACACCCCGACCCAGTGCGGTTCTTGTGTGTCGCCTCGCGGAACAGCTGGGTGCTCTCCATGGGCTGCTCGGACTGTCGCCTGTGGAATACCGCGACTGGCACCCTCCTCCTTGGTATCCGCACGAACAACTCCGAGTACAACCTTCTCCCAGCCGAGCGCGCCAGCTGTGTGGAGAAGGCAGCCGCGCGGGGCATCTCAGGCGGCAGGGCCGCCGGCAGTGTCTCCGCAAGAATAACGGAGACGCTTGAGAGCGAGGGCCACGCCTTACTGGAGCCACACAAGCGCGCACCACCTTCCATCAACGACGTTATGACAACGGTGCGACGCTACGAGGCTCACTTCTCCCATTCCCGTTCCACCGCCGCTATGGCGACGGCGCGCCAACCGCACCAAGCGTTGTTAAGGGCAGCGGGCGGCGCGGAGGTGAATGGGATGCGGGCCAACACGAACGACTCCAATCAAAACGATAATGTGAGAAACAACAATGCTCGGCATGGTGAGATCGCGTGTGCGTGCCTCGGGCAGAAGGACAGAACCATCTTTTATGCTCTCACTACTGGCGACATCCGCGCGCACCGCAGCGATTCCGGCCGACTGGTGCGGACTTATGTAACAACCCCACCCTCGTCTGACGACATCCTCGCCACTGTAGTATATTACCGTCATACCTTCATCGCGATGGGCCGCAACAGCTTTGTGAACAGCAAGGGTCAGCTCATCATGAATCGTGTGGCGCTTAGCGGGGGCTTGATGACGTCCTCGCGTGGGGCCCCGCAGACAGTCGCCACGTTTGCGGGGCTGTCGAGCCAGCGCCGAGTGGAAGCAGTGGCGGTGGTACTGCAGAGACTGTTACTCTCCACCACCGGTGGTAGCGTTGGTGGTGGGGGTGTTGGCGGCAGCGGCGGGGGTGTTGGCGGCTGTGAGGGCGTGGCTGCCGCTGCTGCGAGCGACAACCGCAGTGCCTTCCATCTCGAACCGATCAAGATGATGTGTCTTGAGGGCTCGCAGGAGCTCGTGGTGGTTTACGCGGACGGGCTGATGCGCTACTTCCCACTCGTCGGCCACGCAGTGACGGCGCACCGGACGGTGATCCCTGACTTCCTCGTGGCCAAGGCGGTGCATTATCTGCAGCCCGCCGTGCCGCGCCCGAGACGTCTCGGGCGCGGTGGGAAGGAGTGCGTCAATGGCGCACCCTCCGCGGAGGAGAGGCCGGACGCCCGGGCGCACGGGCGAGCGGCCAATGAAGGCGGCAGTTCTGGTTGGCGCAGAGGCCTCGGCGGGCCTGCCGGGGAGGAGCCCGCGAAGAAGACGGTGTCGCTGCCACCGGAGAAGCGTGGGTCACACCAGGCGAAGGAGGGGAGCAAGCGAAGCATGCGTGCTGGGACGGTGCCACTGGACATGTTGAGCGCCCTGACGATGGTGGAGCCGGATGCGGTGAGCATTGTGGCTGTGAGCGTGCACCTACAACTTGTGTGCGTGGTACAGGTCAACGGCGCCGTCACTGTGCTCGACGCGAGCGGCACTGGCGGCGTTGGTGTAGACTCGACCGGGTCGCACACCACCACCACCACCGTGGTGCACTCCTTTACCACAAAGGAGGAGGTGACCGCCGCGGAGTTCCTTGGCGCGTACCCGTGCTTAATTCTTGCGGATCGAAGTGCCCACCTCAACTTTTATCTCATCAAGGGGGCCCCGCTGCTCTCCCTCTTTGATGACTTCTTCAAGTCGGTGATTCGTGACCGGTTTATGAATCACTTCGGCGGTGGAAATGGCTCCGCCAATACAACACACTCCACGCGTCCTACCAACGACTCGGGCCCCACAGCGGGGAAGCACACGGCCTCTGTTGCTGTTGCAAGTGATTCGGACGCTGCCGGTGGCAGTGGTGGGGCGAGTGCACAGGAGGTGGAGGAGAGCCTAAGCGATACCAATCTCTCCTCCCCATGTGTGTGGACCGAGGTCATGCCCGCATCTGCCGGCATCCCCTCCACCATCCACTTTGACCCGATACATTGCACCCTGTATGTTGGCACACGCAGTGGCTACATCAGTTCCCTTCTCGTGCGAAAACTCATTGCTGCGCTTGACATCCGTCCACTAGGAGTGGCGGCGGCGGAGGTGAATCTTACCTCCTATTTGCTTGCTCTGAAGCAACAGCAACTGGAGAGCAGCGAGGAGGCCATCCGCAACCTCCTGCTCGTGGTCTTTGGCCTGACACCGGACGTTGTGGCGCAGAATGTGACTGCTTCCCGCGCGGAGAAGGCCGCGCGCCGACAGCACCATATGACGCACTCCGGCCGCAATACTCGCCCTTATCAGCGGGCCGCAGCCGTGGCGGTGTCGAGCCCCACCTCCACTGACACCTGTGGAGTGGCGTCGCCCCGGGGGCTGGGGGATGCGGAGGAGCTGGCGGGGGGAGGCGACGGCGGCTCCTCCGGCGACCCACAGAACCCATCGTCTCCCTGTGTTAAGTCCACCGGCCCCCTTTGGGTGAACTCACTCTCGTGGGTCTATGACAACTGCAAGGCCATCATGTACAGCGGCGATGGCGGCTGCGGCAGCCCCCTCCGTCGCTCCCACGTTCGCGGCTCCCCGCGGCGCGGAGATCGGGAAGTCGTGGACACCACCTCCATGTCCACCAGCCCACGCAGCGTATCCACTCTCTCCGCAGGGCTCGCGGCAACGCAGATGTCACGAGGACGCCCGATGGCTGCCGACATCCGCAGGGACACGGACCTCCCACTGAGGCTGGAGACCGCCACGCTTAGGGATTTGCTTCTGGCGGCCGCCATTCTCAACGACGCCATCAACATTCTCACCCTCCGCCGCGAGGTGGGCGGGGGGCCGTCGACGGCGATGGCCACCGCTGCTGCTACAGGTGCACAGGAGGAGCTGGTCTTCACGTTCCTGCGCTCGAGGGAGCACGACGAGGGCCGCCCGGGCTCCGCTGATGGGGCGAGGGAGGCAGCGGGCGAGGCGAGTGGCGTCCGCGCCGCTGCCGCTGCCGCTCCTGCTGTCGTCACCGGCTCTTCTTCCTCCCCCGGGGATGAGGACCGCAGTGCAGTGAAGCTCCGGAGGTCTGATATACGCTTAATCCGCGGGTGGATTACGTCTGCCCTGCGACTGCATCGCGCACACGAGACGGGGACAGTCGAGAGTGGGAGTGGTGGTCCCCGCGCTGCTGCGGGCCCTGGGGCTGGATCAAAGAACCACAGTCCAAGGAGAGCGGAGGGCAGAGTGGAGACCGCGGAGAGGCCGGCACCCGGCAGGTGCTCAGCGGGGTCATCAATGGTGCCATCCGGGCCAGGACAGGGACAAAATTTCCTCTACTCGGTCAGCGCTGAGTTGCTGCTTGGCCGCAGCAACACAGCCTGCCTTGCTGGGGTTGGCAGTCGCTGGGGCCAGATCGCTAGTCTTGGCGACCCCAACGCCACTGTTGCGTCGTTGAACTCGTCATTGGGCACCAGCGTAGGGCTCGGCGGCGGCGGCAGTGAAGTGGCGGAGGGCGAGGATCGTGTAGAGGACGCGGTGGATCAGACGGCGATGGCAATTATGCTGGCCGCTGAGAATCATCCAATTACATCGCGCTGGGTGGAGCCGCTCTTCTGCAGACAGACGTCCTTTATGAGCGCAAATTCCCCATTAGCGCTGCTCTCCCCAGCGGCGGCGCTCGAGCGGGCGCGACGGGAGCGCCGCGAGCGCAACCGCGTTGCTCTGCAGCAGCTGGCCCGTAGGAGCGCCGTCAGTGTCGAGAAGCGCGGCAGCTGCGAGGATGCCGGTGCAGCGAGGCCGACGACGACGACGGTGGAGGAGGAGCTGCAGCAGAATGGCACGTGGGACCAGTTTGTTGAGGGAACGGTGCCGCGCCTGGTCTCGGACATGCTTCGGCGCCCCGGGCAGGTGCTGAAGGAGGTTGCGCGCCTGAACACGCTGGAGCTCGGCGTCACCCGCATCACCACGCGACGGAATGGGCTCGTCCTAATCGGCAGTGCCGATGGTACAGTTTCAGTCTGGACGCCCTTTGCCTGTGCTCGCATCGAGCAGATCTGCTCCAGCACCACGTTGCCGGGCAGCATCTTGCGCCTTGGGGACTCCATCAAGAGGCAGTTTGAGCACGTGCAGGTGGTCATCGCGCTGGAGAGGCAGCGGCTCGCCTTCCAGACCGACGGCACTCTGGGCCGCAACGCACAGGAGGGGGAGGAGAAAATAAAGTCTCAGATCAAGGCCATGCTACTGCACCACCATGCATCTCGAATGAAGCGGGAGAAGCAGCAGCAGCTGGAGGAGAAGGAGCGTGAGGAGGCGAGGCAGAGGGTCGCTGATCACTCGAGCTCATCCACAGACCTCCTTGCCAGTCCTGCTGCTTCTATGACGATGGACAAGTCTCGGAATCGGTTTGCTGGCAGTGTCGGTGGTGGTGGTGGGTCAGTATACTCTTTTGGCAACAGCCCTCAGTCGGGCGAGGACCTGCTGAGCACCACCAGCGCTGGGTCCACCGCGGGCGTCGCGGCGCAGACACTGATGTATCGTATGAAGGACACCGTGCAGGTGCTGCTAGGCCTCGTCTCCTCCGAGGAGGTGGAGGAGAAGGGACTGCTGACGGAGGACCTCTTCATGCTACCTTTCCGTCTCTCCGACTTGGCCGAGATCGAGGGCTTTGACCAGCTCGCCTTCTTCGCTGCGGTGGACCTCTGCGTTACGAGACTCATTCACACCGTGTGTGGGGAGGAGGGGAGCACCGAGTACGCCCTGTACAACCGACACCAGGCAATGGCGGAGGACGTGTACAAGGGGCTGCGCTATCTCTCCACGAACGACCTGCGCAGCCGCAACGACCCGCGACTGGTCTCCGCGGCGATGCTCCACACGCTGGAGTCTGCGTCTACCTTTGAGGTGGATTATCTGAACTTTGCGCACGACTACGTGGCGGCGGAGACGCAGCAGGAGGAGCGCTGGGACCTCCGGGAGATGCAACTTGTCCATGCCGAGCTGCGACAGCTGGAGATCACCCAAAGGCGCCAGCAGGGGCGTGAGGAGCAACTGTGGCGCGAGCGAGATGCAGAGAGCTCAGCACTCTCCAGTGTCTGTCAGACGGGCGCGCACACGGCAGGCACCATGAGGCCAGCGGACCTATTTGGAGACCGCACTCGTCTGAGCTCCACCACAGGATCCAGCAGATCCCCCACTCTACATCATCAGGGCGAGGGGTCCACGCACAGCGTGAACAAGGCGGATGCGGAGGCGGAAACGCGGCATGTGGATCAGGTGGCCCGCGCACTCGGACTACAGCAGCGCATCGGGGCTGCCACGCAGTTGGGCACTCGCAGCTCGTGGATCGGTTCTGCGCGAGATCACCTGGTCAGCGAATTGCCAGGGGCTCTCAAGACGAGCTCCGATGAGTCGGCGGCGGCGGCTTCTCGACAGGATGCTTCGTCCCTCAGCGAAGTGCCCAGCAACTCTAGCACCAATCTTGTACCGAACCCCGGCACCCGTCGCAGTCACATACGCCACTGTCTCACGGCTAGCTCACTGCACACACCCAAGGCGAAGTCGGGCCCCCTCAGAGCTACGACGGTGGCGCTTCGCTTCGAGGGGTCGATACACTCTATGGCGAGCAAGCATCTCGCTCTCCTTACTGGCTCCAGTCGCTCTACCGCCACGTCGACTGGCTCACGGCCTGACAGCGTGCCGAATGAGGGGGTGCCCTCCCCTGTGCGCTCCTCGCATGAGCAGCAGACAGCCGCGGTGGCCACCGCTGCTGCGCGGCCCCCCTCCAGCGCCCATCGCGCCGCGCGGCCGCCCAAGAGGATCGTTCCAAACGAACCCACTGAGCACGTCACTGGTAGTGGCGATGCCCACGCTGGCGCCAAGGAGCAAGCCCCCACCGCTACCCGTGACGTGGGCGCGCAGCGTCAGCAGTCACCTCCGCCGCACTGCGGTGAGGACGAGCTCTCGGGGTCTTCAGACGATGGCGCCCACGCAGTACTGCCTGCACGGGCGGAGGGGTGGCTGTACAGTTCCACATACGCCCTGACGCAGCCCCTCCTCCTCGTGAGTGACAACGATGACGACGATGAGGACGGCGATGCTGATTACGCTGGTTATCGTTATGGTAACGAATATGCAGGGGAGCGTTCCCTTGACCCATCGGACGACAGACCACTGCTTATCTCTTTGCCCGCCTCTTCTGGTACCCACTCAACGACCACGAATGCGACCGATTCCGCGATCATTGAGTACCCGCTCTTCACTGACACGGCCCTCACACGCACATCTTTTTGCTACTCCCCAAGCACTCCGCTGCTGCGCGCGTCTTCGCTGGAGAGTACCCCTCCATCCCTCTCACGCCCACCCTCGGTCCCACTGTTGGACCACTCTGAGGCTGCCGATACACCAGCCAAGAGGGGCAGTCGCAGTCGGCTCAGCAGCCCACGCAGCGATCGTCTCGCCACGTCCTCTGGCCCCCCCGCCGCAGTGCGCGGGACGCTGATACCCCAAGTTGCTCACATGGGCTTCTTCCTCACAGAGCCGCATCCCCCAATACCCAGCCCACGCGCAGAAGAGCGATGCACTTCGCAGACCAGCAGCAACTACAGCAGCAATCACAATGGCGGCGGCGGCGGTGGCGGCGCGCCCGCTCTGCCCCCTCGCCCCCCTCGCGGCACAGCACGAGAGGAGACCAGTATGGACGCCCTTCTGCAGAGGCGTCTGGCTCATAAGCCTCTCAGCTCCGCAGCGATGGTCCCACAGCGCTCTTCCTCGATTGCGAGTGGGCCCAGTGACTGGAACAGGTCGGCGCTGCCAGCCGCAGTGGCTGTGGCCTCCCCGGTGGTCATGTCGCCCTCCATGCGCTACAAATGGTCTGCGCACGCCAAGCGCCACCCCACTCAGCTCTCACGCACCGGCATGACATCGCGGCCGGCGAGCGCGGCGGAGGCAGAGATTGTGGTGGCGGCCACCGCGCCAACTGTGTTGCGGGCACAAGAGGCGAGCATGATTTTGCCGGGACAGGCGCACGCCCCTCTCCCCCCTGGTACTCCCCCGCAGCAGCCCTTGCTCACCCTTGCACCAGCGCGACCCACCACGGCCCCGGTGACGCAGTCCCAGCAGCGTGGCTGGCTCTTTTCCCAGACCCTCACAAGCGCCAACATGAATCGCAGCCGCCCATGCACAGGAGGCAGAGAGGCGTCCAGCGGGCGCGCCGTTCAGCGCCGGGTGGAGGCCGCAGCGCTGCTTCTTGGGAAGGCCAAACCGGCACCGCAGGCCCAATCCACTGTGTGGGTGATGGGCGAGCAGGGCGGGGCGGATGCGCGACTGCTGCGCGGGGGAAAGACGAGGACAGCATCGGCGCGGATGAAACGGAAAAATGCCAACAGTATTTTACCCGGACTCTGATCCGGAGTTTGCAAGCCCCTCCTCCTCCCTTCTTACTATATTATATTCTATCCACCTTTTCGGGATTTCACGCATTGGGTGCGAGTGCGGATGCCAGACTCGCGGCGTGCACTTCACGGCACCGCCGCTACTTACTTTCACATACACACACAAACATACAGAATCGGCACATAGAGGAAAAGAGCTCCCCCCCTTAACAGGTTTGACCTCCTCCATGTAAGTCTTCTTCATGTACGCTAAGCGAGAGAGTATTTGTATGTGTTGCTCCCCTCCGCTCATGTTTCAGTATTATCACGTAAAAACACACACACACGTCTACAAAATTCGCTTAGAACTCGACTTCAGGCAAGCATCCTGGTGCTCAGTAGGGTTGACAGGCGGGGGCTGGATAGGTATCCACCCTTCACTCTAAATATGTGGGTGCGGTACGTAGTCAGATCTCCACTGTGAATGCTGCATTTTTTTTTATTCTGGTCTTCACACACACACACACACAACACTTTTGCACTCCTATTCTCTCTCTCCATTCCCACATCATAATCATCATAACCAATAATATCATTAACGAGGTACATACATCCGTTCTTCATTTTTCCATATCAGCTGCTGAGATCAGTTCGGGATTATTTTAATTAGTATTATTCTCCATCAAAGGTGGTGGAGTCAGTGCAAATCGTTTGCTTTTTGCTACAGGGAGCAACGCATATACATACACGCGACAGTTACACCGTGTTCAAACAATACAGTTTTATACATACACACTCTCTCACCCGACATATTGCATCGCACTACCAATCCTGTGCAAAGATGGCGATGCCTGAAGAGCTGCAGGTGCGTCGGGCCCTCCATGAAACCACCCTGGAAGGTACCACTGGCGCGACTGAGTTTATCCTCCGGTTACGACCGGCAGCGGTGGTGGATCGCGAGGAGGCTCGTGCCCGCAATCGTTCCCAGCGCGTCACCTGGGATTCAGATGTGGAGGATCACCCGGACCAGCAGGTGAGTAAGAGTTGCTGTGTCTTTCATAAGAAGAAACAGTTCGGGGAGAGCAGCAGCGATTCCTCGAGCTCCAGCTCGGACAGTGACAGCGACGAGAACGCTAACGGACACCATGCCAGCTCTGTTCCTGGGAACCAGCAGGATGGGACAGAGGCACGTGCCAGCAGCACGGAGGAGGGGCACTGTGACGGTGATACGCCGCACAGGTGCCAGCATCACCACAAGCGACGCCCAAAGTGCTCAAAGGAGCACTGCTATTGTGGAACACGCTTTCATTAGTTCACACGAGGGGTGGGAATGTGAGATGAGAAGAGGGGAGGGGGTGGTGCGGCGGTGCGAAGCGGCTGCCTGGCTACTTCTCAGGTGTAGGTAACCCCATGTGGGTTAGTATGCATTTCCAATGATAACTGCCACCCTTTGGCAGTGGTGCCTACCTCCTCCCTTGAGTCATTATCATTACCTCTGTCTCCTTATCCCCTGTGGTTGTGATGACACTGCCTACTGTCCTTTTTATTGTGTGAGGTGTGTGTACAGGAGAGATAGAGGTGATCAAGCGCGAGGGGAATAGGGAGGATGGGGTGTGTGTGTGTGCGTGGGAGAGGGGTCTCGACGCAATTCTGTAGCCCTCCTCCTCCTCTGTGTTTCGTGTGCACCTTCTTCTTTCCCCCCATTGCTTTCATCCTCATCGTCAGCCTATTTCGATGCCCACTGTTATTTTTTTAATTATGAGCCAACATCTGCTAGCTTTGATCATGAGCAACTACTCAAGCTTAGCAGAAATTCATACGCTTATATATACACACCACCACGGAATGTTTGAGGCCTTGTATGATGCTCCTATATAAAGTTGATTCTCTATCTCTTACATCATTTGACCTATGTGTGTGTGTGTGTGTGTGCAGCGTACGTGTGTGGTTGGTTGTCCCCCCCTCCCTACATCTCCACTGAGTACCAAACCCTACAGGGAATGACGAATCATAACAAAACGGTGCAGATTTTAGAGAGGCACCCGCTCAACATATGATGTGCATATACATAAATGTATGTATGTACATTTACTCTCTCTTTCACTTCTCTTTGGCCTCTCCAAACTGGCAACATTTTTTTTTTCTCCCGCTTGTCTGCACACATGACATCAAGGCAGTAACACAAAAGAAAGGAAGGGAGGGAGAGAGAAAGGGACAGAGGCACCAGAGTCATCGCCGGTGCAGGCGCCTTTAGTTCTCGCCAAGTTCTTCTCTACTACTTCAGTATACGCACCCATCTCCGTATTTCTTTTATAAAGAAGTCTCTTCCTCTTTTGAACCTACATACTATCTGCCTGGAGGGTGAGGAAGGGGAGAGGAGTGGTCGGTGGGGGGTTGCGACACTGCTTTTCTTTTTTGTTAGTTTCCCCCACTCTGAGGTGTGGTGTATGTGTGCGTGGCAGTCCTGCCCACCCACCGCCGCTGCTGCCATCTCTCAGAACACTTGTTTACATACCACTAATACGTCGGAGGCCTGATGAGCCACCAGCCGACAGCTGCCTCCATTCGGTCACTCCTTCTGGCTGCCATTACGGCTACTGGCACAGGTGCTCTCATTGGCACACTGCTGAGTGCGTATGTCTTGAGGAAATCTTCACGGCTCAGCGTGAGGCATCGGTCTCGTCGTCGTCACTGCCGCTATCGTTCGTCAACCGCCTCTGAGAGCGACGAGGATAGTGTTCCTGACAGCGACATCAACGCATCCTATACACCCTTCGCCCTCCACCCCGCGCAGCAGCTGCACAGTGACAATGCCGCCGCCGCAGCGGCGGGGCGTACGCTCCCCACTGCTTATCACACTCGCGGCGGAGGCATTGTCACCCGCTATCTCGATCCTCTCTCCCGCATCTCCACCAACGACTTGTACAGTCAGCAGGCCTTCTCTAACCACCGATACTCACGGACACATCAGCAGAGCTTCGCCTCTGCTGAACACAGGGCACGACAGCAGTCGCGGCACAGTGGTAGGGACCGGTCACGAGCGGGCTGGGACTCACCGTTGTCACCGATAGGAGCAGACATGGGCGTACTTCAATGCGCGCAGTCCGGCTCTCCACCAAGTGAGTCATTCGCGGATATCAACTGCTCCCTTCCAGCCTCTATGCGCTCGTATTTGCAGAGGTGCTGCTCCCCCTCGCCACAGCAGCCGGCCACGAGCCCAACACACGCCGGTGCCGCGGCATCCCCGTCACAGTCGCGCCTCCTCGCTCCGCAGAATCCCATCTACCGGATCGTCATCACAGGTGGACCGTGCAGCGGGAAGAGCACCTGTCTCACCTATCTCAAGGACCATCTGGAGGGGTTCGGCTACGCCGTATTATGTGTGCCTGAGGTGGCGACGATGCTCATGACGGGTGGCGCGCGGCTGTGGCTGACACCAGAGGAGATCACCAAGGAGGCGGAGGAGACCGCGGCACAGGAGAAGCTCCGGCGCAGCGCAATGGCTTACCAGCAGGCACTGCGGGCCTTTGCTGCCTGCGATGAGGCGGAGGGTGGAAGTCACAACACTTCTTTCATGTGTGGGGATGACGGGGACGCAGGAGCGAAAAAGTTGTCGATGACGAAGATTGTGATGCAGCGTGTTGTGCTGCAGCTGATGATGATACTGGAGGACTGCTTCTACGAAATGGCGGTCATTCGTGGCAAACCCACCGTGATCCTCTGCGACCGCGGGACAATGGACGGGAGTGCGTACTGCACGGACGAGGAGTGGACCCAAATTCTGGCCTCCACTGGGTACACCAACGACGAGCTGCGCGACACTCGCTATGACGCTGTGGTGCACCTTGTCACGGCCGCCCTCGGCGCGGAGCACTACTATTCCCTCGAGAACAATGCGACCCGCTACGAGACGCCCGAGGAGGCGGTGTCGCAGGACATGGCCACGCGGCGGGCCTGGCGCGGCCACTTCCTCGTCTACACCGTAGATAACGCCACGAACTTTGAAAAGAAGATTGAGCGCGCGGCAGCATTTATTCAGAAAGTGATCGGCGTGACCACCGCTGACGAACACTACCCACAACACTGCGATCAACGTGCACAACTCACTCCTACGTTGGCTCCGCTGCTGTCGCCGCCGAGTCCCGCACATGCGCAGGGGCTCACTACCCACATGACGGCTCTCGCACGCCCTGGCGAGCCCGACAAGGGCTCTGCCCGGGGGAGCCCGGGGAGCAGCGCCAATGAAGCGAGATCACAGCACCCTCCGCAGGGGTCCACGCTATCGTTCGTGGCATATGCGCAGGACTGCGCAGCAGACCACCACGCCACCATCAGCAACGTCGTCCGAGCACCGACACTTCCAGGCTCATTGTCGAGCTGTAGTGATTGCACAGAGCGCGGCACCTGGTTGAGCGGCAAGGTGAATCCTCTCTGCTCTGACGAGCGTAGGGCGACCCTGCCGCTCAACGCCGTTGATGGGATGCAAGCGAGGCCCGCGGCCGCAGACACTGCCGCTGCTGTAGGCCCTTCCCACAGCACGCTCGACGCGGAGACTCTCCTGAGCTCTGGGATGACCAGCGGGGCTTATGCAGAGAGTGACGGTCTGTGCTCTTCCCCATCCACTGCTATTACTACTGCTACTACTGCTGCTTGGGGTCTCCAGCGGCACTTTATTATCAAGTCGATCGACCGCAATCAGATCCCAGAAGACGCTGTCTCAGCGAGCGTCGCAACGATTGTGCTGATACCAAGGAGCCGCGACTATGTGTCGGAGTTGGTGATGCGGCGCGCATATGACGGACACCCCAGTCGCCGGCCTGTCTATCTGCGGCGAGTGGAGTATGCCCGACCACTCTTTGCCGGCCAGGGCGGAGACGACACACCGCGGACTCCGTCCTCGTCGTCGTCGTCTTATGTGTGCCGGAACATCTCCACGAGGCCCATATCCAAGGATGAGTTCCTGGCCCTCGCTCAGCACTTTGACCCCACTCAGCCACTAATACAAAAACACACTGCCCACTTTGTGCACGGCTTGAAGCATTTGACGGTGGAGACGTTTGCGAGCCCCGAAGAGCTTCAAGGCGTCACACATCTTGTGGGCCCGCCGGACCTTTGTGCGGCTGACCTGCCGCCGTGGATTGAGGTGTACGAGGGGCCCCCGCTGACTGCGCAGGACTCGTTCGTATGATGGCAGGACAGGACTTGTCCTCTCTCCCACCGTCCCTTCTCTCCTTCCCCCTCCTCACCGACAGCGCAGCGTTCAATTCGACAGTTCTATTCGTTGTTCGGTCATGTACCTCAAGTATGTATTGCCAGCTAGTTGTGCGCATGTACGTCTCTCTGATACGCAACTGCTCATGTATTATTAGCGAGTTATCCTCTTTTTTTTCCACACTTACTGTCCACATCTATACAGTTTTTTTCCCTTTATTCTGTGTCTGTGTGTCTGTGCATGCGGCGCCCGTGTTATTCCCGACCTCTTCTCTCCCCTCATTGGTTGCTTCACCAGCCCTCCCCCCTTCCCCCTCTTTTTTTCGTTCTACTGATGACGATCAAGACAAGTGAAAGTGAAGAAGACGAGGGGGGCGGGGGAGGAACGGTGAATGGGGAGGGGGCGTCGATTTGCAACCTTGTGCTTTTTTCGCAAAAAGCAAAAAAAACAAGTACATACATGTGTATTTATCCTCACCCACAAAGGGATGATATACAATGCTAAATGGATCACTCTGAGTAGCAGCGTCACTGTAGTGTGTGTGTATGTGTTTGCTTTGGCAGGGGGGGGGGGGCTGTTCCCGAGAGACAGAGCAGGGCGTTCTTTTTGGTTTCTTTGGTTGCGTATTCCCCGCAGGATTGTCTGGCTTATGGTCTTCATGCATGCCGCCTCCCGTTTTTCCCTCTGTTTCCTTCCTTTATCATACTTCTCTGTACCTCTGTGTGTACGTTCCTGTGTGGCTTGTATCGCTCTATCAGGATGTAGAAGCACCACATTTCCCCCTCTTCTGACCATTAGAAAACTAAGTACCACTAATCAAGGTGGAGAAGCTGCATAAAGCGCACACTCCGGCCCCCTCCTTTTATCCTGTAGTGTTTTCTTCACTCACTCCCTCACTCACACACAAGCACAGACATTAGGGGAAGCTAACCGCATTTACATACGAGGATATTTAGAAACACCAGCAGTGATAGTTATATATATATATATTAATTGATATCGGAACCTCCTCTACAACCCTTCGCTCGCACATTGATTTTTTTTGTTCTTCTTCCCATCCTCTCTCTGTTGTAACCTCCACTATCTCCTTCTTTCTCTTCCCAGAGCTTCTCCGGTGAATGCATCCGCCTTCCCCGCAGCACCTCGCCACCCGCGCGAGTCCCATCACCACCGCCTTCTGTCGTCGAGCACAGAGATCCCCAGGGTCGTATCCGCTGCTTTTGTCTGTCGTCACTGCCAGCCTCCGGGCCCCTCGCCGTCCACCCGCCTGCGCACTGCACCGTTCCTTTCCCTTGCTTGGTGTGGCGGCGCTGCTCTCTTCCCCGGCGTCGTCACCACGATCCTCGCTGAGCTGCAGCCTCCGCTTCGCCAGCGGGGAGGCTGCGGCCGCGGATGCCAGCGCTGAGGACCTCCTGCGCGCCTTTCACGTCCTAAATCTATCACCAATGTCGAACGATGCGGAGATCAAGTCAGCGTATCACAAGTTCGCAAAGACTCACCACCCTGACGCCGCCGCTGCCTGCACTACCGGCAGTGGCGGCGGGGAAGATGCAAAGATGATATCCGGCACGGAGGCGTACCAGTTACTTCGCAGATTTAATTTTGACTCCCGGCAGCGCATTATACGGTCGCGGCAGCGTGGGTGCGGCAGGGAGAGTGAGGAGTACTCTCAGGCGGACTATGAGAAGGCCCAGAGGACATACAACGGATACGCTCGGCGGACTTCTTCCTCCTCGCGGCGCCACGAGCAGGATGCTTTTAATGAGGAATTCTTCGGCCCGCCCACGCATGAGGGCCAAACTCGTACTGCAGCCTTTAACCAGTACCACTCACGCGTTGAGCGGCTGCGGCGTCAGAACTGGCAGGGCAGCCCTCCTTGGCGCTTCAGCGATCGCGTTGGCGGTGACGGCCGTGACAGTGAGGACAGCCAGGACGCCAGTGCGCGTGGTGGTGCGTCCCAGGGCTCGCGCGGCGGTGTTGCGGGGCTCCGCTTCTTTCTATTTGGCAACTCCCAAGAGGCGTTGCGCCGCATTCGCAAGCTGCAGGCAGAGGCCCCTGGGTTTGCCGGGATGGACGGCAGTAAATACAATTCGGAGGCCAATGCCGCCCGTGCGGGCCCGATCATTGACGCGAACCCGTCCCTGCGAGACTATCTGCTCATGCGGCAGCGTGCGCAGGAGCGTGCGATTGTGGATCACGCCCTGGAGCGACCGTTATTCATTGCTCTGACCGTTCTCACAGTGTGCATGATGGTGCTCATGGGGGCTGCTGCATATCGCTCCTTCGTGGCAAACAAGGCGTACCAGGAGGCACTGCGGAGGAGAGAGGAAGAGCAGGGTGGCGGCTGAGGTGCGTGTGTGAGTTTCTGTGTCTGTGGTATTATACATTAACAGTCACTGATTTAACAGCTCTCCATACACACACCCCTCTCTTCGTTTTCAGTTGCCGTCTCTCGGAGCTGCTTGTTGACCCTGATGCGTGCGCCAGCACTTTGATTTCTCTCTTTTTTCCGTTCTCTCGTTTTCTATCTCTTCGATAACTGTAAGTTTGATAGGAGTTCACTGCAGTGCATGTCCATTTCTCTTCTTGTCGATGATATGCTTAAAAAACAAATCTAATTTGAGAACAAACGATAATAAACGGGTTGCTGCATCCTTCACCTCTTCCAGCTCATAAATATGTGTGACTCTGGAGGGGTACCTAAGCCACATGCGACTGGCTTCCCGTCACTCAATATCTCCCCCTCCCCTCCACACACACACAATCACATCACTCCTCGTCTCCTCTCCTCTTGTCTTTGTTTTCTTCACTTCATGCAGGTGTCAGAAGAGCGAGAGAGAGAGCCACATAGCATCAACAAAGGAAAACAATTATATTAGGGGAGCGTCGATCCGTTTTTTTTACCCCCTTTCGCCGAGGCACGATAAAGCAGACTATATCAACACCCCTACACTTAGTAATACTACGCTGTGTGCGCACACATTTACACAAACACACAGTATCGACATCATTATCGCAAAACATCAACAGCAAAAAAGCACAAGCAAACATATATACATACATATATATATATATATATATATATGTACACTGGTATTTGTAGTTATCCTTATACCTTCTCTTTAGTTTCTTAGCTCCGCCCCTTTAGAGGCCGCGTGCAAATTGTGAGTTTGTGTGTGTGTGAGTGTGAGGGTGTGAAGGATCGTCGCTCACACCCACTGGCGTTACTTTAGATCAGTGATCCGAATTGCCACCGCATCAAAGGGGAAGAACGCAACAAGGAAGGAGAAGAGAAAGTGGGCCATATCATATACGCAGATATTCCCCCCAGCTCTTCACTAATCGAAGCAACCACAGACAGCAGCACGCCATTGCTAGGAGAGCAACCGTGAGCGACGTGAGAGGATCTTCACGCTACTTATTTCCAAGGTTGCTCGTACACCCTCTTCTGCTCTGAAAACGTGTGTGAGAGAGCTCCACTCATCATTTGCTGTGTGGCTGCAGAGGTTGAGTTTTGAAGAGGGGAGAGTGAGAGATACCGAGCGCCGGCAATCGCCCGCACACATAAAATACATTCACGCACACTGTATCAACACCATTCGGTGTGTGCAAGAGAGGACATACAACAAAAGACAGGAGAGAGATGAAGGCCCACGCGGATGCATCTCCTGCCCCGGAGGCCGAGCAGACCCCTGCAGATGCCGGACACCTAAACACACTCGTGGTTCAGGGTGTGCGCTATCCAACCAAGCGAGCGGCTGCCATCGCTGCAGACGCACTCGCTGCTGCCCACGAATACTACAAACTATTTTTCTACACCGAGATGCTGGAGGGAGACTCATCGGCAGGAAACGCAGCTGGCAGCCCAGTCTACGACCCGAATGCCAGCACAAGGTCCTCAACGTGCAGCGACACCTTCCCGATCACCCCAATACAAATGGACAACACGCCATATCACACATTTTTCCCCCCCGTCTTGTCGCACAAGCACCGCGAGGCCATCGTCCGCGCCATCCTTGGTGGCCGTGCGAGCCGCTCTTCCGAGAAGTGGTCGTGGCGAAAGGCGGAGGATTATCACGTTCTCCATGCCAGCAGTGTTAGGTGCAACTCCACCTATCAGGACTTCAATGATGAGACACCGGCCCTGCTGCTGCCGCCACCGCGGACGGAGCGCGACAGACGACGCCCACAGTCCTCCACCACGCCGCAGGTGAATCCCTTCCGCACCCACGCCGACCCACAGCAGCCGCAGAGGCAGAGGCGGGTGGCGGGAAACATGGCGGCGGTTTCGCCGACAGACAGCACAGGCGACGGAGCCGCCAAGGTTGCAGCGACCAATTACTCCCCGACCACGTCAGCGCCGTCCGTCGTCTCTGGGTCCTCTGGCGTTGGCGCTGGCGGCCCACAGGGCGGCGGAGAATTGGCCGACTCCCTTGCTGGGTCCCCCTCCTCCAAGAACATCGCCCCGCCGCCGCAGCACAGCAGCTGCCCGCCACTACCCCATATTGCAGTGGGGCCCGACTTCATGAGCGACCAGTTCATGTTCACCATCCCTACCTCCCAGCAGGGGCCTGAGTACTTCAGCCAGGCGGCGGAGGAGGGCACTAAGACCCTGATCATCATCATGGTGGGCCTGCCGGCGCGTGGTAAGACCTTTCTGGCCCAGAAGGTGTGCCGCCTGCTGAGCTGGCATGGAAGACGAGCCAAGGTTCACAACATACAGGTGGCGTGGCGCCGCGTGCTGCTCGACTGGGAGAGATCGCAGCGCGCTGTCGATAATATGCGGGAGTCTTATAGGCGCGAGTCCGTCGCCGCCGCCAGCGCCGCCGCCGCTACCGCTGCTGCAGACGCAGCCCTGAAGAGGTGCTCAGTGCCGCTGTGCCCGTCCATGCAGGCCTTCACAGTCGAATCTGAGCCGCCAGAAGAGGCTGGGGATCACGATGGTAAGGCGATCCATGAGAACGATAGGGGCGACGATGAGGAGGAGGATAGCGGCTGTAATGGAGCGAGGGTACGTAGCCCCACCGCGGCGGATGACCAGGACTCTTCTTCTCGATTTCTGCGTGTCGATCACTTTCAAAGTCTGATCCAAGATCGTAACAGTGTTGCACGGCACCTGTACCGGCGCGTGTTGCACAGCTTTGCGAAGGACTGCGAAATGTTCTTCCAGCACGGCGGCGAGGTGGTGGTGATCAACGATGACTTTGTCACTGAGGAGCTGCGGATGGAGGCGGAAAAGATTTTCACCCCACTTACAAGTCAGCTCATCTACATGGAGGTGATCCGTGGTGAGGATGAGAACAAGCAGTTCAACGACTGTAAGGTGATGGACCCGCTCGAGTACCCGTCTGATACTGTTACCAGGAACGATGCGAGGAGAGACTTCAGTGAGCGGGTGCGCTTCCTTGAACGAATCTACGAACCCCTTCAGACCGCTCAAGTCAGCAATGTGGCCTCCAACGATGCCGTCAGGGGCGGCGACAACTCCGAGGTCCAACCGGACCTCCAGATACAGCGCCGGTACATCAAGGTTCGCAACCCTGGCACTCTCGAGATCCACGGCATCTCCGGCTATTTGGGGAGCCGCATTATCTCCTACGTGATGAACCTCTCCCAGATGAAGGTACAGCACCCCATTTACTTTGTCCGTCACGGCGAGAGCTGTTATAACTTGGAGGATCGCATTGGCGGCAACCCGCTGCTCACCGAACAGGGCATGCGTGACGCCGCTGCGCTGCTGGAGTTTCTCGACTCCTTGAAGCAGCATCTGCAGAAGGTGAACCTGCATCAGCGACTCGCGCTGTCCGCGAATAATCACGACATGATCTTCTCCCCACACACGCAGCAGTCTGACAGCAGCGCCGACACACTGGAGATATGGACGAGCCAACTCCGCCGTGCTGTTCAGACAGCGGAGTTGAGCGAGCGGCTGCTGGGCATCCGAACGCTGCGGTGGTCCAGCTTGAATGAGATCCATGCCGGCGTGTGTGAGGACATGACCTATGCGGAGGTAGGGGAGACGTACCCGCTCATTCAGCACTTCCGGAAGGAGAGCAAATACACCTTTCGCTACCCGGAAGGTGAGAGCTACCAGGACCTTGTTGTGCGGCTAGAGCCGGTCATTATGGAGCTGGAGAACGCGAATAAAGTGGTGGTGGTGGTGGCGCACCAGGCTGTTCTGCGGTGCCTGCTCGCTTACTTTGGCAGCACCTCCGCTGAGAGTAGCATCCGGGTGAAGGTGCCGCACCGCACGTTGTGGCGCTGCACGTATGACTCGAAGGGGATCGCGAGCTTGGATGAGCTCCTGCTGGACAACACCGACGTCGGCTTTCACATCAAAAAAGACGATGAGGAGGTGGTGGCGAATGTTAGCAGTACTGCAGCACCACCGTCACCACCACCAGCCAGCAAGTGAGCAGTGGTGGGGGTGAGTGGGTGCGGTACGTAGTTGTGCGTCCTGCCCTCCATTTCGTGTGTGGGATTGCTATTATTATTATTCGAGGCCGTGCGTGCATGCGCGTGCCTGGTTCTTTCTTTTTTATATTTTCTCTCCCCTCATAATTCGTTCGAAGAGTCTCTGAAGAAAATGGAAATGATTGCCCTTTCTGTCGTTCTCCTCCTCCTCTCACTCGTGCTTGCTCGTTCCTTTCTAGTTTCAAATATATATATCTTCACGTATGAGCCACACCGGCATTCACAGGCACGCGAGTAAATCCACCCGGATGCGACGGTGCAATGGGCTGTGCCTTGTGTGAAATGAGTGAGACGGCGTGTAGATATGTTACGTCTGCGTGCACCGTGTTTACCAATGATGTTCCAACTGGAACGAGGTGGTGGTGGTGGTGGTGGGGGAGGAACCAAAATCATTTCGTTTCTCATACTCCTTCACATATCGGTCACTCACACACTCATCCATCATACAGTGACAGCAGGCCTATACGTATCATTGGTTGCTTATAGTGGAAATGAAAGAGCGAGAGAGGGGGAGGTGGCGTGTATGTGTGTGCCTCCCCCAAAGAAAGCTGAAAAATTTTTAGTGAGGATGAGAATTACCTGTGAGTATTATAAACACGCGCACACGCACGAGTGCTGATACTGCGTATTGACGTGAGTTGTCATGGTGCACTCGATGATAACGATGGTGAGCACGTCTGCATGTGTGCGTACGCCTTTTAGTTGTTTTCTTTCTCACCCTCTTCTATTTCTTTTAGATATTTTTTTTCTTCTCTGTTTCTTCCCCCTTCACCTTCTCTGTGCTCCGAGCAAAACAAACACACAAACAACGATTGATCAGCTATCGTACGAACTTGCGTTTGCACACTGAAAAATGATAATAAAAGCAGCAACACCATTCCAGCATAACCATCATTCTGTTTCGAGAGGGCATCTTGTTGCGGAAGAACAAAAAAAGAAACTGCTGATGGCAAAAAAAAATGGAGGGTAAGGGAGAGAGCGACGGCGTATGCTCTTGTACCTCTTGCCAGGCTGCATCAGTTGGCCTCTGGTTCCCCCCCTCCCCTTAATCGATGTCTCTTTCATCCTCTCCAATTCTATGCTCCGTATTTATGTCGCTCCCCCTTTCCTCATCTTCTCTTATTCTTCTTTCGCTTCTCTCCTTCCCTTTTATTGACTTATCCTACACTGCTTTCTAGAGGGTGTGCAATTTATCTGCACACAAAAAGCGCACCAGAGCATACGCTTTTCTCTCTTCTTTTTTTTTAAGCTTCTCTCTCCCTCTTCCTTCCTTTCCCCCGTCTGTTCATTTAGAGTGCACAAAAAACGTACACACGGACACCCACACAAACACACACAAAAAAATAAGAATCTGTATTTTCACCCATTCATTTGGAGGAATACAAGCCAGGGGAGTGTCCGCGGATCCTCTCTTGTTCTTATATATTACTTCTAATAAAATCCGCATATAGAGGTCAACCCTCATTCATCTGGGGCCCATCGCACTAGTCCACAAGCTCTCTCTTCATTCCAGCCCCCCTCACACATCTATTTTTTTCGGTCTTTCCCCACGTTGTAGTTACGCTGACCAACTTGTTCCTCTTCTGTTTCTATTTCTCTTCCTCCCTCTCTCCTCTCTCCTCCTCCACCTTTGCATAGATGTCACTCGCCATGCTGCCCAGCATCGCACGGCGCCGCTCCTTTCTCGTGCACTGCCAGCGCTACGCAGTGAGACCGCACGCCACCACGAGAGCGGATCTCAGTAGTGGGCCCTCTCTCACTCCGCTGGTGGTCCATCATTATCGACATCATCGCCGGTATCCAGACGCCCAAACACTTGTGCTTCCCGCTGCTTATGTGGTCAGAACCCACGGGCTAGTACCCATGACTGCACCTGCACGGCTCCCGCTGTTGGAGCCGCAACAGTGGAAAGCCCCTCCGCCGCGCGACTGTGTGCTGTCTGACCCTATCGCTGCCTCAGGCCCTATGGCAACAGGCGCGCGACAGGCATCGCCGGTGTCCTCTATCTCCTCCTGCCAGGCGAGGAGCCGTGCCGCTGCCTGTCCGCATGATTACCACCCTGCGCGCGTTCTACAGCACCTTCACCTGGCAGGCAGATCAGTGCCACCGACACTTGCAGCCAGTACTGCTGTCCACGTGCAGCGGCGTTACTACGCAGCCTCCTCGTCCTCGCGTGCTCCTGAGGACGACGGCGACGGCGACGCCGGCTGCGATGGCGGTGGAGCTGCTGCTGGAGATGAGATGAATGTGTCATTCCATGCGGTGCGGAGTGCGTGCCTGGTTCTGCAGCTCGTGCGTCCGGGCACCCGGATGGTGCGTGAAGACTGGGACACGGTTTCGCTGAAGAGCGCCTATCGGGAGCTGGCGCGGCGCCACCACCCCGATGTGGACGGCGGCGATGCAGACTTCATGGAGGAGGTGAACGCGGCGCATGACTTGCTGGAGGGCCTCACAACTGATCAGCGCGCCGAGTTCCAAGTGTGGCTGAGGAGCGGTGGAGCGACGCAGCTGCATGGGAGCGACTCCGGTGACGCAGTGGACTGGTCGGTGCCTGCCTATATGGTGATGTGTTTCTTATCAACAGCGACTCTCTGTTTTGTGGCGTGGCGTCGGCTGCGGAGCGGCTCAATGAATGACACTGTAGCTGGACTTGGGATGGATGGTCTTGCTGGTGGATCATGGGGATCGACCGGAGCGTTTCGTGGCCCCACTGAGGTCCCGAAGGGGAAAGTGATCCTGCTGTCCACTCTCAACTCCTCTGTACATGTCGTGCAGGAGGAGTGGGATCGCGTGAACAAGATGCTTGCTCTCGGTGAGGTGGCGACGAGGATGTACGTTGCCTTCGCGCGATATGGGGCGGCGCTGTCAGTGGTGGTGATCACTGTGGTGAATGCGCTCCTTCTGCGTATGCTATTTCAACGCTTCCTTGGGATGATGTAGAGCTCCCCCCTCCCAGCCACTGTTTCAAAGGGTCGCCGAGTGCTGGTATCACAGCATGCGTCAAAGCATCTGGCTTATTACACATGGACTTATGTTTAATGAACTATTTAGCAAACAAAACAAAAAAAGGAATCACTATTAACGAATGATCTGTATTTGTATTTATCTCTTCCCCCTCACCCGTCAGTTTGTCCAACTAAAGTGCTAATTGATGCGTAATGTGAGCGTTACTTTTTATATAATTCTCGAATGACTAATCCCAATTGGTAATCCTGCCGAGGCGGGCGTACATATATATGCAAGTTACATGTGGTGTGACCGACATCTTGTGATCAGACAGACACTTTTCATATTGCCAATGAAGAAGCAAATTACGGGAACCACAGAGAGCACTCTGATAATACCATATACATACATATATATATATGTATGTATATGGTATTATCTATTTATATCACAATAGCAGAGGACCAGTGTATGAGTAAAGAGTGGCAACGATGACGATATTATAAGAGGGGGGGGGGGCCGATGCCTCTATAGGCAAGGATATACGCAGACTCTTGTAGAGAGCGAGAGGCACCACCAAACCCTTTTACCTCAATCCTCCATGTTACTCTGAAAATGAAAGTGGTCACCAGACACAGAGACATACACACATACTACACAGTAAACTCTTATATATATATATAAATCTGCTCAATATACCGCCATTGATGGCTCATAAGGGATTACCTATTCCTACACACACTAACACAAACCATAAGCACAGAGCAATTTCACTACTGTTTAGTACAGTTCAACTGGTGCAGAAATACTGTTGATCGCAAAACGAGCTTATAACGGAGTCTATTTAACAACACCAAAAGATGAAGCCACCATGCATTTGCACCAAAAAAGAATAATAGAGGGCAAAATAAGTACACACACTACTTGGGAAACGCTACGCTTGAAGTGTGTGCCCTCTTTCCATTTGTCCATCACCATTCCCCCCAACCATTGTCGTCGTTGACGACATAACGTATCTCTTCTCATCCCCACACCTATTCTTTCTTTATCGATCTTTCCATGTTTACCCATACAGATCATCTCAGTTGTCGAGACGCCAGTGTTGCGCTCGCTTATTAATAGTATCATTATTGCTACTAAACTAGCTTCTCCTCTCCTTTCTCACTTCAGTATAAGCGCAAGCGTGTACACAGAGTGTACCAAATACAGTCTCTTCCCTTTCGCATAGACGAAGCACAACCACACACATATATATGTGCATTTTCATATTTCGATCCTCTACTCCCTGAATATTAAAAAAAGAAAATCACCCCAGTGTGTATTGCGCTGTGACACCCACCAACCACAGAGTGCTTTCCAGTCATTTGCCCAACCCCCCTCCCTTCACTGTCTCATTCTCTCGCGATTCCATTCATAAGAGAGACTGAGAGGAGAACAGAGGGTGTCAGTAGGGGTGACAGTAACACAGACAACTCACGTACACACTAGCCTGTAATTGTAATCGTCAACTGCCGGAGTGCAGCTCCAGCTGCAGTGCTGAGGAGAGCAAGCTCTCGCCATTGTTGTTTTGTTTTATTCCAAGGAGGATCCCAGAGGCGCCCGCAGCACATAAGCGACCCTTCTCTCTCTCCCCCTGCCCCACGCAGTCACTAGGCATTGTCATTGCAACTCACCCCCCGACAAAGAAATCGAATAGGAACAACACCAACCACCAACCGCCATGCATCATTGTTCAATCACCGTGGGAGTACCTTTGTGTTGTCTGTTTTCGAGAGCTAGGCATCAAGCGCTCCCCGCACTGTCGCCCACCCCCCGCCTCTCTCGCCCTATGAGCCACGCCATTGCTTTCAGTCGTCGTCGCAGCGGCTCCACCGGCCGCGCTGCAGACTGTCAGGCGGCGCTGGGGTTCTGCGTGGCCGCTGCGTCACCGTGGCTAGCGGGTCCTGGCGTGGATGCGGCAGTGGCTGCGTCTGGAGAGGGCGGACCGTGGACAACCGAGCCTGCGGTGGGTTCTCTCCCCTCCCGCGCCAGCCCGTCCTTGTCGCCGTCCAGAAGTTACACAGCTACTTACATCAGACTCCGGTTACTGCATAGAGGGGGCACCAGGGGTAACACAGTGCTCACCGCGCGCCGCTTCGCCTCTGCGGGGCGGCGTCCTACCTATCAGGAGATCACGGAGGCACTCGTTATTCTGAATGTGACCATTGATGAGGACACGAAGGCACTCAAGCGGAAGTATCGCGAGCTGGTGAAGAAGAATCACCCAGACGCGGGTGGGGACGAGGCGGCGATGTCGCGCATCACCGTCGCGTATGATCGGCTTTCCGGGCTCACCAACCGCGAGCGCGAGGAGCACAAGATTCAGCAGAAGATGTACCGGGGTGGTGGGTACACGCCCCCATGGCATGGGCAGGGAGCCGCACGACACCGTGGAGCGCCAGGGTTCGGCTTTGGACCTGCGGATGCATTTGGCGGCGGCGGCGGCGTCCGCAATCCCAACTCCCAGTATTACCAGAGCAGCGACCCGCACGCACAGGCCCGGGCCCAGCAGCAGGCGTACTGGAGTCACTACAACCGCGCTGGCGATAGGGGGGCGCAGCACCAGGGCCCCTTTCCCGGCGGGCCCTTTAGCTTCGGTTCGTTCACGCAGCGGGCCCGCTTTATGCCCTCCAGCGCGCTGCTGGTCCAGGGGCTGCTCCTGTACTTCCTCTTCACATCCCTGTTCCTGTTTATATACAGACGGTACCGCGACTGGTCGCACAGTGATGGATGGAGGATGTCGGAGAGCCTCGCACGACATGCCCAAATGGAGGAGCTGCACCGCATCCGCCAGGAGATGAATAATCGCGGGATGGAGATGCGCGAGAGCCCAGTGGGACCTCCCGGTCTCTTCCGAAACATGCACACAGGCGAGACCGCCGAGATGCGGGCACTGGAGTACGCGCGGCAGCAGCGCATGCAGGCGGCAGCCGCCCAACGCCCTGATCAGCTCCCTGAGCTCCGCAGTTGGCCCAGCATCACCGAGGACAAGGGCCAGATCATCAAGCGTGCACAGGACCCACCGGGGATTGTCTTTTTCGAGCCCACCAAGGAGGACGTTTGTCAGAGACAAATACAGAACGCTCGCAAAGGAGTCTGGAATGGCCGCGGGAGCGATAGCAAGGAGTCTGCTGAGGCAGCAGCGGCCGCCGCCGCTGCTGAAAAGCCGCAGCAATCACCATTAGCAGGGATACCTGGACAAGTGCATGGCAGCGACCCATCCCACCCACTGCCTCCAGAGGCCAACGCCGGTAAGGTCTTTGCAGCGCAGGTGAACAACAGCACCGAAGCGCGTGAGGCCATGCGCACTCTCTTCGGGGTCATCCGTGATGCTCGAAAGGCGGCTGCGGAGGAGGGCAAGTAGGTGTAAGTCGCAGTGCGATGGCTCCCCCCCTTCCCCCCAGGAAGAAGAGAAAACAATAACTGGCATCTATGGGGGCTGTATCTCTCCATATATTTTTATGCGGAGATACCAAGGAGCGACTGGGCCGGTTATTGATCTGCCACAATCACCTTCACCACCACCTCTGTTTGTCATGCACGCTGTCCGAAACGCGCAGACACGTGCGCTCAACACGCTTATTCTTCAGATCAAAAGAACAAAAAGTTGGTACCGCACGCCCTCCCCCTTCTTCCTCCTCCTCCCCTGAGGGGGTGCAAGTACGGAGCATCACTTGCGAGTGTGCACCGGCACTCTCGTTCTACTCTTCTACGTGTTTTCTTTTTTTTTTTGTGGTGTTGGCTGCCCCTTTCATGTTTCGATCCCTCTTGTCCCCTCATGCTCTGCACGGTGTAACGTGCGCACACACACACGTTATATATATATATATCTTTATTATTATTATTTACCCTTTACTGTTGTACATCACCCACTCACTTCATCTTTTTACCCTTCTCCTTGGGTGAAGAGCGCTGATAACGAGATGTGAGCTGTGTTAGCGATAAGCGCGGAGTCTGCTCGGGGGGGGGGGGGGGGGGGGGGCGGGGGGGGGAGAAGGGGGAAAAGGGGGGAAGGGGGGGTGAGAGGGGAGGAGGGGGGGGGGAGGGGGGGGGGGGGGGGGGGATACGTGGTACGACGGAGAAACAGGGGGTGGTGGG
>JAODGE020019563.1:0-31478 GCA_027574965.2 Ecitophya simulans
GGCACGGGCCAGTGGCGCACGCACTGCGATGATGTTATTGTTCTGCATCATTCCCACGCCACCCTCGCGACCGTCGCCGCTGCATACAAGCACGCACACATGCACACACACACACACAACATTCACCACCAGAAACCGGGACGCACGCTGATCAGATTTCAAGGACTATGAGATAATCTCATCGAGCACGTCTCGGATATATGCTTGTTCTCCGCGGGCATGTGTTATGTGCGCCTCATGTGTAGTGCTATCGCTAGTGATCTTTGAATTGCCTCGTGTGGCGGTTAATTGTGAAGTAGTGGGGTGAGATGGTAGGATAGGGGGGATGTTGAGGCGGAGTAATATAGTGTGCTTGTAGATTATGTACAGTGGTTGGCAGTGGAGAGATGCGTAGCGTGGTGTCGAAGTTATGGCTCCGGGGCGTGAGTGTGAAGAGTGGCTTAGTTGATTTTGCTTGTGTTGCAAATGAGGTGAACGGTTAAAGCGAGGTTTATGTGAGGAACGAGGCGTCTGCAGAATCTAAAAGAGGAAAAGGTTCCTTCTTAGAGAGAACGACGGTCTTATGTTCATGAGAAAGATATCCGCGCACATGCCCGCGGGCCATGAGCTTCGCAACCCACAGGGCCATACGGTCGTCGTTCATAGTCTCGATCGCAATCTGCTCATTTTGCTCCTCTCGGGCCCGCTTCCTTGATATGCGCGATTTGGCGGGCTTGCTGGGGGAGATGCTGGCTGTGGTCTCTTCAGCCCGCTGCTGCTGTGACTCCAGCTGTCGCCCCTCCTCCACGATACAGTGAAAGGCGCTTATGAGCGTGTGGAGGGTAATGCGGCTGTTGTCGGTATTGGGAACAGTGGACATGGCTGCGTGCGTGCGTACCATCAGCATCAGGTAACACAGCAGCTTGGCCTGCTGCAACAGCAGGTACACACCCCGACGCCGGAAGGTGGAGCCGAAGGCCTCCAGTGCCTTGGTGAAGGCTATCGGATCGCCGCGTTCGACAGCCTGCACCAGCGGGTCAAACATCAGGGGCAGGAGCCAATCGTCCGCCATGACCTCAGGCGGCGCGCGACGCCCACTCGTAAACCCGGCGACGCACAGGAAGAAGCGCACCCGCAGCTTGTTGCGGTGTTGGCAGTCGATCCCCGTGCCTGGTGGGGGCAGTAATGTGTAGGCTGCCCTCAGCACGGCGCTAGCCTCTGCAAAGCGATGCTCGTAGAGGCGCAGCCGTCCTTTGTAATAGTAGAAGGTGACAATCTCCGAGGTCATGTGCTGTGAGGGTTGTATGATCGACTTGCCTAAGTCACCAGTCGAGGCCGCCACTTCCTCAGCGTGCTCGACTGCTTTGAGGAGCACAGCACACTGGTGTGTGTTGTGACGATGGAACAGTATGGTGAGAAGCCCGTTTACAATGGCGAGGGCACCGCGACGGCGGGAGTGCCCAGGTGCCTCCTGCGCGTCGGCGCTCTGCACGGCGACAAGGAGCTTGCGCCAGCTCCTCACGACCTGCCCTGTGGCGTCGTCCACCACCGCCCCACTCGCAAAGCGAGCGATCTGCGGGATGTGGTGAACGAAGTGCAGTAGCACCAGTGTGTCCCAGCCCACCGTCCCTGCAGTGAGGTTGCCGGAGCGCGGCGGGTAGTGGTCGCGGGGCATTGAGTGAACCTCTTGAAACGCCTCAAAAGCGAAGAGGAGGCCTCGGAGAAGGATATCATGGCAGCTCCGCTGCAGCTGCGTCTCCCCATCTACGCCATCGTCCTCGTCAGTGCCAATGAAATGGTTCACTCTCCGTGTCGACTTGGTGAACGAGGCCGCTGCCCCAGAAATCGCCACGCGCACGACCGTCCGAACGCAACCCTCGCGCTCCCGCTCGCTGGCCTCCGCCGCTGCGCTACTGCTGACGCCGACGCCCGCAAGCGTGGAAGTCTGTGGCCGTTGGGCACCGCCCCCGTGTCGGGCATGGATGGGGATGAGGTGCTGCTGCAGGTGCTCTAGTGTGGCGTTGGTCACCCGGTCGTACAATGCGCTGATCACGGTGGTTAGATTGGGCCCGCCCTCGCTTGTAAAGGTGATAGCTCCGCCGTCCTCCGCGGAAACGAGGGTGTTCTTGAGGAGTACGCCTTGACGGGATGCTATCGCCTCCCCAACATTCTTTACCCACGCGTCATTGATATCATAGTTGAAGTTCATTATTGACATTGCAGAGGCCTGGAGTAAGAGAATGGGAGGAGACGAGGGTGCTGCGCTCTTTGCGTACAACTGCTGGCAAGCATGTGCGTAGAGGAGGAAGAGTAGCAATAGTGAAAGGCGGGAGGAGTGGAAGGAGGAGTGAGGGAAAGGAAGATACCCATCTTCATGAGGTACAAAAAGAGTCCTTTATTTTATTATTATGAAGAGCAATAAAACACCACGTTTCCGCATATACGTCAGCGGTGGCTGCTCAAGAAATGATATCGGATGGGATGGAGTTGTATGGAGCTCGTAGTTAAGAGCTAATGTGAGTATGTGTCGCGCAAACATAAAAATAAAAAATAAGGTGAACAGAGGGGGCACAACAGTGAAGCGCTCGAAGCCGTTATGGTCAGCGTCCAGAACTTGCCGTCGCTACCACTGGAGCGCAGAGTGCACGGGAACTTCCGCAGTTCTGCTAGTCTTGCTTCCTCTCCGTCGCCATTGGGTGGTCGCACCTCTCCAGATGCACACACAGGTTCCCTTTATCTGAGAACGACTCCACAATACGGTAGCGGAGGCCCGCCATGGAGGCAGCGGCCGCGGCAACCAGGCCCTCCAGCTCTCCCACGCGGAAGAAGTGATAGTACCGATGAAGCGTCCGCCGCTGCGAGTCAAACAGCTGATTAATTTCCCACCTCACTAGCGCATCGCCGGTGTCAACGTTTACTGTGGAACTTGTTGCTTGCCGAGGTTGCGCAAGTGCCCACACGTAGATCAGCACTTGGCCTCCATCTCGGCGCACCAGCCTCAGTAGCTCAGCCACAGCGGCCACGCGGCGCTCAGGGGTAGTGTAGTGGTGAATCACAGCAATGCTGATGGCCGCATCAAAAGCGCCCGACCGCACAGGGCACCTGCGGGCATCGCTACAAAGAACGTCTGTGTACGGCTGGCACTGCTCTCTGGCCGTTTCCGCTGCGCTTCGCGTCGGCGCAATATTACGTGCCGTGCCGCCACCCTCCTCCTCACTCGCAGGGGCCCGTCCAAGGACCCGAGTGGTCTCCGGAGAGTAGTTGGGATCCACACGTGACCGCTGTGTCTGTCGCAGCAGCCCCACGCTGTAGTCCATCCCCATTACATGTCTGTGCGCCGGGACTGGGCCCTCGTCACCGCTCTTGGTCGTCCCCTCCTCCGACTCCGCACTGGTCAAGCCGGCAGAAGGGCGGCGCCGCTGCTGCTGAGCTCCGGAGAAGTATTTGCCATTCCCACACCCAACATCCGCAACGAGGGTGTACGGTGGGAGTTCCTGCAGGAATTGCAGAACGCGAGGCCACGCCTTGAAGCGGGTCGCAGAGAAGTGCTCCGCTATGACGTTGTAGACGTCGTGGACATACGTTTGCTCGTAGTGGTCGGGGGAGTGCCCAAGAGCGGGTAGCTGCGGAGCTTCGCTGGAAAGATCCTCCAACTCCAGTCTGCTCTTCTTTACTGCCGGTGAACCGGCCGGCTCCTCCTGCATCGTCAACGTCTCCCTCTCACAGTGCTCGTCTACCTAACGTGTGTGCTGCCGCGCTGTGTGTGTGTGTATCCTCCACAGTAGAATTTTAAAAAAAGCAAAGCAAAATGAAAAGAAGTTAAATTTAGAAAATGTACGATGAGGTAGCGAACTGTGGTGCCAACCACCGACGATGCTGCAGACCGTTGACCTTAGAAAATGCGGTCAAATTCTATAGAAGAATAGTGGAAACGCGAAGGATGTAAGAAAAACACAGAAGTAATAGAGTCATATAAGGCCGCCTTCTTTGTGCTTAGAGATGTATATATGCATCGATGCATCCATATCGAGAGCCCGCGGCCATCCAATCTCTCGTGACAGAGAGAGGAGAATATGAGGAGTAGTGAAGAGTGTAGAGCGGGGAACCTTTGCATGGAATGCTGCCTCTGCAGTGCTCAGTAGTTGTATGCAAGCGAGTGCATTATTCACAAAATGATGAGAGGGGAGGAGACGTGCCGCACAAGCGCACTGTATAATGGTGCAGGTGTGCGTGTTAGGGGTACTACACGCCACGCTGCTGTGCGCGACGAGAGGGACGCGAATCGTTAGCGTCAAGATTGTCCTCGATCATCTTCATGTGGACACGCCGACTAACACTTTTGCCATTGATGACCTTGACAACACCCACAGTGCTGAAATGGTCTGTGGAATCGCGATAAAAACCCTCAATGATGTCGTCAACGATACACTCCGCAAGGCGACTCACATCAACAGGACGCTCAACGAGCGCGAAGAGCCACTCCAGCCAGCGCTGGTGAGGTCGGGCCAGAACACCGGGGCGCCAGATAGTGATCCCGGCGTTCCGCCAAATCTTTACCACGTCCCGACGCAGGAACAGCTCCGCCCGGCGGCGCGCAACGGTCTCAGGGGACTCTTCCTCAGTTGTTGTATTTTCCACCGCAGTGCTGCCGCCCGCGAAGGCCCTATCTGTCCTACGGAGGGCACGCCGAGCGCGCTCCCCCCACGCCGGCGTGGCACTGTCGTTATCTGCTCTGGGCGGTGGGGAGTTGTCGCCACTGAACAAGACGGTGCTTGCGGGGGCCACGCAAGCCCCCGCTGCCGCCGTCGCCGCCTCCTCCTCTCCTTGGCTGGAGAAGGCGAATCGCATGCCAGAAACAGGGCTGCTGCTGGTGGTGTGGTTAAAGAGCCGTAGTAGATCGCGATCGCGGCGACCGTGCGCGCGTAGGTACGGGATCGGACTGCGATCACTCGCGGAGCGCACACTAATCTGAACGAAGTGTCGCAGTGTAGCAACGCTTCCACGATTCATGTACAACATCTCCTGTGTTGGAGTAGCAGAGGAGGTGGTGATGGGAGTGGCAGAAAATCCGATGTCCTCCTGCCGGGCCCCAGACTCCGGAGCGGACGAAAAGGAAGCGGACTCGGTAATGCCGCCAGGGGCGGTGGTGCCTGCACTGCCACCCGTGCGCTTGCCGTAGCAGGCGGTATATATTTCCCCCCAGAGAACACTGTCCAGCTCCCGCGACGTGCTCTCGACCAAAATGCGCTCCTCGTCTTCGGTGGCGTCGGCGTGGGACATGCAGTTGAACAGTCGAACCACCTTTGCAAAAGCAACAGATATATCGTAGTCCACCGACGCCAGGTGCCAGGAAGAGAGCATCTGCGAGGTGCCGATGCAGTTGATGGCGACGTGGTGGCCCGCAAAAATACTACGGTAGAATGTGGTGTTCAGCATGTTCTGAAGAAATTGCTGGCTCTCACGCAGCTGCTCCGTCGCGGATGGGGCCTCAACCCCCCTTCCCATCGAGCTCAGTCCAGAAGCGCTACCAGACTCCACGCTGGAGTCGCCGTGGGGCCCAACCCCAGAGCGGAGGCCCGCCGCCTCCTTCAGGAGACCTCGGTGGGTGCTAGGACTGTAGTTCACATACCCCGTCGTGAGTACGCCTCCGTTGCTGTCCACACCTGCAACACCGGAGTGCGAGCCGTGCTTGCTGTGAAGAAGATGCTTCTGCCAAATGCGCTGACGTCGCGCGTATGCCTGTTGAGTCCTGCTAACATCCTCTGACCTCCATACTCCGTCAACAATATATGAAGAAGGGATGTTGGAGGTGTCCGCTAGCACCTTCTGCCAGTCCACAGGGACCACTGATAAAAAGCGCAACGCGTCACCGGTGTGCAGGTGCGGAAAGACAGTTGTCCAGCGGTTGACTGGAATGGGGTGCCGCGTGAGTGCCACAACGCGGGTGACATCCGGATGCGAGACGAGGCGTGATACTAGCTCGCTTCCAGTGCTCCCGGTGGCGCCTGCTATGATGACAGAGATCTGTTTTCCCTTTCCTGCACTCGACATGGAAGAGGGCAGGGGAGGAGGATCGATAATGCCTGAAGAACTGGAATTTCTGATGAAGAGAACTTCTGCTTGCTTGCTTGCTATCTCAGGGGAGGTGCTATGGGGGTGGGAGAGAAGATGAAAGGAGATTGGAAAGGGGAAGGGATGCACGATACGAAATTGTGGGTAGCACGAGAGAGACCAGCTCAAGGCACAGGTGAGAACAAAAACGGGCCGCCCTCACCACGTTTCCTTTATATCTTTCTCTCCATGGTGCATGTGCACACCAGCATCCTTAGACAGGAGAAGAAGCTACCATCCGTCGGTTGTTTGGTGGTCATGCGCGGCCCTGCCGTGTTGGTTGAATGGCTTATAATATGGTGTAAGATAGATATGCATACGCATGCGTGCAACCCCTCTCACTCTCATTTCTTTTCTCTCCATCCAGTCGACTTCGGTGCCTCTCATTCACACAGAATCTTTGCCGCTTCCGCTTTTCCTCCATTCCTCTCAACCATCTTATTTCTCTGTTTTATGCTTCCGAATCATCACACGCGAAGTCAAGAGTGAATTGTGGTTCTACCCGCTGCATCTGCGGAGAGGGGGGGAGATGAGGGACGCCGACACACACAGAGAGAGGTGAATGTAAGCGCACAGTGGAAACACAAGTAAACGAAGGTTGAGAAACTGAAGGAAATGACAGGAGATAGGTCGCGGTATGCACTCCATCCCATCATCCTGTGTATAGAGTAGGTCAATGATAACCTATTGCACAGATGTTTGTACTTTTGATGATGATAGCGATACGTATGCACGCTAAGTGCTCGACGCTCAGATAAAAGGGAGGAGGAGAGGGAGGCACCCCAGGCGGCCGTGGTCCCCCACCTACCCTCACCCCCTGAATGGTCCTCCCCACCACGCGCGACCACCAACGCAAGCTCACTAAGACAAACATACGTGCCTTGCAGTGCCGCCTGTTCTGCGCCGCTGATGTTTGCTCCAGTTGCCGTTGCTGTTGGTATTTTTTCTTTTCTCCTCTGCTCTAGCGCATGCATCGATTGATGTGGTTCACCAATTGGCAATAGTTCGTCTCGGTCTCATTGGTCACTCATTGCCAAAAAGAATTAAAACCTATATATATATATATATATATATATATACAGAAGTGTTTGAGATACACCCTACATATTTTTCGATCCCCTCACTGTTCTTTTCTTTTTAAGAAAATAACCCCTTTCCTTTTGACCCATGTGGTGATAGTAGTTAGGCCTCCCCTCAGTGTCATTTATTTATTTTATTTTTTGAGATGAGTGAGTAGCTGACCTCCTCCTCCTGACCTATTCAACTTGGCCTTCCGTCGTGCTAGACGTCTTAATGCGTGTGCACTTCCCTTTGTGTTGCGTCACCCTTCACGTACAGAGTGCACGAGCTGTCTCGCACAGCCCACCCTACTCCCCACTCCGAAAAAAAGAGAAAGGGGGTCACTCACCGTGCTCTTGATCAAACGCTTCCGGATGAAGAGAGGGCAGGAAAGGAAGCAGAACCCGCTTTGCCTGTGCGTGCTTACAGGAGCAGCGAGAGTGGGTTCTCAATGACGTCATGGAAGCCCTGGAACCATTTGGCACCCATTGCACCGTCCACGACGCGGTGATCAAAGGAAGCAGAGAACTTGACAGTCATCTCAACCTTGTTCGTCATCTGGTATTCGCCGGTTTCCTCATCCTTGATGATCTGTGGGCGGGGCTTTGACGAGCCAATGGCAAGGATCATCGCCTGCGGGGGGTTGATGATGGCGTTGAAGCCGGGGACGCCAGTGGCTCCAAGGTTGGAGACCGAGCACGTGCCACCCTCAAACTCGTTGGGATGCAGCGTGTTCTCGCGCGCCTTCTTTGCGAGCGTCTTCATCTCCTTCGAGATCTCTACAAGGCCCTTGGCGTGCGCATTGCGGATGATCGGGGTTATGAGACCGCTGGGGGTGGCCACCGCTACTGAAACGTCGACGGTGGAGTACTGACGGATGAAGTCGCCCTGCCAGGAAGCGTTGACCTCAGGCACCAGCATGTTGGCGCGACCAACGGCCTTGATGATGTAGTCGTTAATGGTGATCTTGTAATCACCTGCGCCCTTGGCGTTGAGCTGCTTTAGCAGGGCCAAAACATTGTCGACGCAGCACTCGTCAAAGACGTTGTAGTGGGGAACATCTATGTTTTTGGACTTGTGCAGGCGCTTCGCGATCGCGGCGCGCATGTTTGTAACCGGGACGTCGACATAGTTGGGGCTCACTGGGGGTGAGCCAGGTGGGCGGGCAGCTGCAGCCTTTGCCTTGGCAGGAGCAGCAGCAGCCTTGGGGGCCGCAGCTCCGGCAGGAGCGCTGGTGGTGCCGGGAGCAGTGGCGCTGCCGCTAGCGATGGCAGCCTCGACATCCATGGAGGTGATGCGGCCGATGCCACCGCCAGTGCCCTTAATACCGGCAAGGGGCACATTCTTCTCTGCTGCAATCTTGCGTGCGTACGGAGACGCGATAACACGGTCGCCAGCGGCACGTGGCGCGGCGGCAGCAGCTTGGGAGGGGGCAGCGGCAGGCTCGGCAGCGGCGGCGGGGGCCTCTTGAGCAGAGTCTTCCTTCCAGTTCTTCACCTCGCCAGAGTTGATTCCCTCCTTCTCATCAACCATCAGACACACTGTCTGGCCAACCTCGCTCTCAGTGCCAGCATCGACTATGATGCGGGCGAGGAAACCCTCCTCAGTAGCATTGTCGTAGGAAACGACAGCTTTGTCTGTCTCGACCTTGCAGAAAGTGTCGCCGGTCCCAATGGCATCACCGGGCTTCTTACACCACTCCGTGATCTTGCCACGCTCCATGGTAGGAGACAAGGCAGGCATTGGAATCGGTGTGATGGTCAGCATGCGCAGGGCGGCCAGGGAGACTAGCTTCGGGGCTACACGACTGCGAAACATTTGCGGGAACTTTTTCTCTGTCAAGGAGGTTACCTTTCTTCGCGTGTGTGTACGTGTGTGTTGTGTGTATCTTGAAGAGTTGAGTCACCAAAAAGTATGCTCTTTGGTACCAACGGAGTGGGGAAATGATGATTCAGTCGCTAGAACAATATTGTGTGTTTGTTAGTGCTAATAATCTGTTGATTCGTGAAGAGAAAGATAAGCAAGGGAATAATTAATATCATTGTCTGTAGAACTTGCCATTTACAGGAATGGCTCTGCCCAAGCGAGTACACAGATACATGCCGCATAGGTCTGCACTTCATCGCAACTTCATGAGTACAGAATGGGGAGAAAGCAAAAAAAAAAACGTATCACTCGCAACGATGACACCAGTCCAACAACAGAGCAACAGAAATTAAGATGACGGTGAGACGAAGCTAAGCAGAAAGTCTCGCAGCTTTCGTCTCTTAACATTTCCCTTTCCTGAGATGAGCAGGTGTGCGTGCACCTCATCGATCTTGTCAGAGGGGATTCCCGCCGCCGACAAGGCAGCGCGCAGCTCAGGGAACAAGCGTATGTAGGGCTCTGTGATGCCGTAGGCGACCATCTCCCGCTCCTTCGGGGGTAGCGTGGAATGGTCAGCGTAGATGACATAGCGCACCAGATAGTTGTACACGTTCTGCTGCTGCTGCAGTAGCCCATCCTGCACTGAGGGACTGCAATTGTCCGGAATTAGATCAAGTATCTGTGAGAGGAAACGACTAACGTTGCGATTGTCGCAGTTGCTGCGAAGCACAGCAATCCCGAGGGAGCACACAGCCGCAATCTGGGCAATGTCTTGCCGCCACAGACCAGGCTCCAAAACGCGTGTGCGGGCATAGGTGAGGGCATCCTTTGCGAAGTACAGCCACTGCTTTCCGTCTATAATATCATCCCTCTCACGCTGCCGCGCCTGCTTCACCTCGGCCTCTCGCTCCAAGAAGGAGCTCTCCAATGCCCCCAGCACCAGGGGGAGAAGGTCCGGGTACTGCTGTCCAATTGGGAACAGCAACCGCTCCGTAACACGTCGCTTCGAGTGAACCGGGAGATGCTGTATTCCCGTAACTTGCCTTAGCACATCCGTGAACTGCTCACGTGGCAGAACACCAGAGAGGCTGCCAAGCAACTGGTAGAGCGCCACGCGAATCTGCTCAAGTGCGATCCGCGCGCGACGCAGCTGATTGTTGTTGCTATTGTAGCGGTTGTCGCCACCAGCGATGACACTCCTGCGTGAGTGGCCGGGTAAAAACTGCTCCCGCTCGGCGTTGTCCATGTTGAGCAGCTGGCTGAAAGCCGGGGGCAGGTCTGCTGGGTTGATGTTGTGCAACAAAGAGAGGAGGTGGCTGAGGGAGGGTGTCAGCTGGGCCACCTTCTCCAGCATGAACGGAGTCATGCGACAGCGACGGAGCACGGCGGCTAGGACATTGAGGCAGTCACGAATGTCGTCGCGATGACTGCGCAGACTGTCAGAGGCACCAATAATAATGCTGTTGAACCCAGATTGGTCCACCCCATCCAACGTGCGAAGGAAGATGGTAGTGACAGGGTTGATGATGGGCTGCAGATACATGTCGGTCTCCGGTGGAGCTAGTGAGTTGGTCAATGCAGCCAGGGCTTCATAGAGGAGGGAGCGGTCCTGGCCCCCCAATGTAATAAAGAGTGGCTCCATGCGCTTAATCACAGACGGCACGAGAGAGCCGAGTTGATGGACGTGCTCCGTGCACCCCCTCACCAGCAGAGTAAGAGCGCGACGCCGTGCGGCTGCTTCATCCGGATCCATCCTCTCCTCCGGCATCCCCTCCAGTGCCTTGAGAAGGATGTGCAGTGTACCCTCCCACACGTTTAGCGCCTTGTCGTCCCCACAACGCCAGAAGGTGGTGAGGGTGTTGAAGTAGACTGGGAGCAGCACCGCATCCGTTGGCTGCCGTGCAAGCAAGCAGTCAATGCACTGTGAGACGTAGTCGGAGCAGTGGCGGAAGGCCTCCGATAAGCAGTCAACTAGGAACTGTGTTGCCTCCCATGAGATGTAGGTGGGGCTCTGTTGCGTGACGAAGCCGCGATTAGTGCGCGCGTCCGCCGCTGTTCCGGATGGATCACACAACTCCGACAGCAACTCAAAGACATACTGATTTGACACGCTTGGGAACGCTCTCGCCAGCCGCTCAAGCACTTTCCCACAGACGGAGCGGAAGTCGGCGAAGGTTTGCTCGTAGTACCCGACATACCCCAGCTGATCCACCGACAACCGTACACCGTCTGGCTCGGTACCTAAATGCGGGTGGAAGCGATTCTTGGGCACAAAGGGACGAACGGCATTATAGACGTCGAGAGGGTTCAACGAGGCCACAGCACTGTCGCTCATATGCGACAGCAGTGTGCACGTCCTCATCGCGAAGTAAATGCTTGGGATACCAAAAACCGGCAGAAGAGCGCAATACACCTCAGCCTCAGCTGCCTGCACGAGAGCCTTGGGCATCTCCTCCAGGAGGCCCAGGACCTCGTCCACGACATCTATATCGCCGGAGGCTATGTACCCCAGCAAATTTCCCAGCACGCTCGTCAAGAGGGTGAGGAGTGCACGGCCTTGGTCTGCCTCAACCCGCTCACCGACGCGCAGCAACGAAGTGATGACGATGAGTACCTGCTTCTTTGCCGGCTCCCAATTGAGCATGGCTACGAGGGTGTCCACCAGCGACACATCTTGCCACGTCGCGTACGGAGCATTGTTGGCAGCGGTGCACAAGATATTAAGGCACGCCTCGACGCAGGGCTCCGTGCCAGGCGAAAAGGCTATAGCGGCTGCCTGGCCAGAGGCCACATAGTAGGCGAAGAGTGTGTTGGTTGCAATCGTAAGCAAGGTGGCCAGATGAGGCGTGATGCTACGCTTTAGAGGGCCAGCCCGTTCTCGGGGAACGGTGTCGAAATCGGGCTCCAACAGCGTCGTCACAAGCAGTTGTAGAAGGAGCACACGCTTCGGGTGGTCCTGCATGCCGTCAACCGCACACACAGCCTGCAGTACCCGCGTCACAAAGTCCTGCGCAGTCTCCTGGACCACGCACTCCACGAGCAGCCGCGCCATGCCAGTGCACAGCAGCCTCCCAAGTGTTGGCTCATTGCAGTACCACGACAGGAGATCCCAGAAGGGAATTTGATTGACGTGAAGGCGAGAGGCCCGAAGAGCGTGCATAAGCAAGACAGCTCCGTACGCCTGCGTGGCAGCCCCACGATTAGTCATGAGAAGGAGGCCGAGCCCGGTGTCAAGTGCCTCCTTACCAGTGAGGCTGTTCTCCAGGACAAGGAGTCTTGTAGTGATTTTGCGGCGCTCGTCGTTATGCTGGGTGGTGTACATGCTGTGGAGCAAGTCCACCATCGTCTCTGGCGTCGGCGCCTGCATCCAGGCTGCCCGATTCCAACCCCCCTGTGTTAACAGTAGTCAAACAACGTAGGCAATAACAATAACCTAACAATGAAAATGTATCTAATATATTACAAAAAAAATAGCGGGTACCCCAGAACTGATGTCTGGCTCCTAGCTGTGTCAGATCGCCTGTGGCTGGAAGTACTTGCCTGAGCTTATAGTTAGAGTGCTACGTCGCTATGTCCGAGTGTGGGAATGCTCTATAGTGCGTGTGAACTTGTGTGCTAAGCGCTGACTACTAGGAGAGCCGCGCGCGTGCACAGGAACGCGTACCGCTGCTGCGTTTGCAGTGAGAGGGTTGCGATGCTGGTTTATGAAGGGTACTGGCCCTCTTTACCTCATGAGCAAACAAGTGGAAGGAAAGGTGTTGTGATTTGAAAAAAAAAAGGATGAACAGATTCACTCTGCCCATCTCTCTCGGTGTCGCTGTGAGAGTGCAGCCATGCTACACAGTCAAAAAGAACATGATAGATAGAAAGCGCGTGTATGCTGCCGCGCATATCTTTGTTGGTGTAAACACTGTGTATGTGAGTATGTGCGTGTGTGCGTGTGTGAGCCCAGCGCTCCATTACAGTGCCTCCTGTGCACATATGAGCATCCGCGTCCCCGTGAGGTACCTGAAAGATGCCTCTACAGCAGTGCTCCGTGTTAGGACAGTTGTGTGGTTGGTGGTAGAGATAGTGCATGTGTGGCGTTGGCGCCAATCACGCGGCACTCTCGCACCGGACACCCCTTCTCCACCCGCCAGCTGAGCCGCCTACACCTACCCCAATCAATAGGCTCCACCACCGTCGTTTGACCGTTGAAAGTCCAGCCCGATAGGTCGCACATCGTAAAGGTGCACCGGTAAAATGTCGCCCCACCGACGAGCCAGTGCCGCAGGTCAGCGCGCCGAAAGACACAATGCGAAAACTGAGCCCTGCACGCATCCACGCCGAAGGCAGCCGTGGAAAAAAAAGTGCAGGAGTGGTATTGGCCCCCGGCGAGGCACGCCTCCTCCAGCACTGCAAGGTTGAAGGTACTGTGAGCGACCAGCGCCCCGCAGAAAGAACTGGATGAAAGGTCGCTGCGATTGAAGCTGGCAGTTAAGCGGGCACCGTCCATGTTCAACTCCACAAGACGCCTTCCCTCCAGTGCAGAGCCGATCTCCTCCCTCTGCTTGATGTGGCTGCTGTCTGTGCCGCTGGGGCCTTTCCTCTCGGAGACATCAATCTCTACGGCATCCAGAATCACCTCCTTTAGCAGCTCGCTGCACACGCGCTCCACGTCCGTTGAGCGCGGAAGCAGTTGGCAGCGCCGAGTCGGGAAGTCCTGTTTCTTTGGCTGCTTGTTGCTCCGCTCCTCGAGGGATTTTGACAAGTCTAGCGGCAAAGCCAACAGCGCCGCTGCGCGCTGCGTATTAAGCGCACTCAAGAGCTTTCCAACCGCTGAGGAAGAGAGACGTCGATCCATCCCCGGCAACGAGTGGTGGGCCTTGGAATATAGAGGGGGAATTGAAAGAGAGAAGCCTAATGCAGATATTGCCGCGGAGCGTCTTATTGTGGGGTGACTGATCTATCCCTCAGTAAACCACTTGTCTGTGCTAGCAGTGACTATGCGGCGCCTCCGCAAAAAGTGGGTACCTCTCGCCGCGCACCGCTATTACCGCCGAGCACGGAAACAAAGAGATGGGCAAGAAAGGAACGACGATGTGGGTCATAAAACTGCGGTGTCGTGTGTGAGATGCAATGAATGATGGTTTACAAGTAGTAACGCCCACTACCCAGGGCGCTGACATGCGCGGTCTTTCCATCCTCCCCACCCCCAACACAGAAAGGGGTTGGGGGAGAAAGACGCGTCACTGGAAAACAAACAGTCAGCAAGTACCGCTTCTCTTTTTTTGTCCTTTTCGAGTACAGGTACAGTCACACAGTTTTCATTTTTAGTGAAACAAAAAAAAAGTCTCTCACACTCAGGAAGTAACAGCGTCTCTGCAGTGCATGTACTAACATAGTGAAAGGAACTTTTACTCTATTGAATATGGCACAAGTGATGCATGTCGCCAAGGTGGTGAGGACTGCTGCGATGTAATGGTGAGGAGGCAGCAGAACGCATCCGTCAATTACCTGCCTGGCATGCCAGTGTGACTTGATACTGATAGTGTTGCTGAGAACTTCACCCCCCCCCCCTCCTCTCTGCGGGGGGAGCTATGTATACAAGGAGGAAAAAAGAGAATGCATGTGTGCGGAGACATAGGGCCATACGTGTGGTGCGCCACTACTCACAGAAGCACTGTCGAGTGTGTTTGCTTCGCTTCCTGTTGTAGTTTCCGGTGCCCGCCGCACTCAAAGAGGTGTAGACGCATCTAAGTGAAACGATCTAAGCTGTCAAAGAAGAGTTGTACGTTGTGTAATAAATAAATAAAAATGTATATTGAAAAGAGGAAGATTGAGTGTGAGTCACGTCCTCGCCGCGATTCACACTCCCACATCCCCCTCTCTTCTCTAGTTTTCGACAGTGGCTTCTTTCCATAACTGCTACAAGTACACATCGGCAAGATGAAGGCACTGCGGTGGACCACAGCGTGGAAAGAAACTAAACCATGTCGCCCTCCATCACCTAGTGAAGGCTTTACGGGCTGAGTCTACCGCAGCCCCCCTCCCTCCCCTCAACGCTTACGGTGAGAGTCCACCGGTTTCCGTGGTAGTCCATACCCAGCATCGTACGTTCTAACCGCACTGGCATCGACACTCACGACAAAGGGATCGTGCGACACTGGTGCTGGTGTGATAACCACCTGCTGCATCTCTGCCAGCGCGTACTCACATGTGCTCGGAGCATAGCAGCGGTGATACACACCGCCTGCTCGTGGTCCGTGCTGCTGCAGAGCCTGGTGATGTGACAGGGTGCTTCTAGGCAGTGGTCTCTCTACCCGTGAATCTTGTGAACCTGAGGCCCTGACAGAGCCCCGGTGTGAGAAGGAATAGTCCTTCTTGCTCAGTATGTCCTCAATGGCTGCGGCCTCCTCGTCACCCCCATCTCCGTGGAGTGCATGGACAGCCTCCCGATTGAGGGCGTATATGCCGCGCACGAACGCGGCCTTGAGCTTGTCGTCCAGCTCCCGGTTGCGGGTGCGCTCTGCATCAAGCTCCCTTTTAAACACATCAATCTGTCCAAGAAGCTCCTCGCTGCTGCATCTAGCCTGCTGCCTCTCCTTCTCCTGGTGGTGGCTCGCGCGACGCGATGCCGCCAAGAGCCTCCACTGCATGAGCGCATGAAACGCCGCCAGGCGGCTCTGGTGGGTCTCTGCCTGCCTCGCGCGCGCTTGCGCCTCCCGGTGTCTCTGAGCGTAGCGCACCCAGGTGCACAAGTAGCGCTGAGCTGTGAACTGCTCCTTGGACCTCCCTAGCGCCTCCGCCAGTCCCTCCATGCGCATCTTTGCCCTTGACAACTCTAGCGACGTCTGCGCGTGTCGAGCCTCCTCTGCCGCCTTTGCCGACTGGGCCTTCCCAAGCTGCTGGGCACACTCCAGCCTGACGGCCTCATCAAGCTCCCTTGTGCGGCGGCGCAGGTACTCCTCAATCATGGCGGTGGTGTAATCCCGCGTCTTGCCGAGTTGATCCTGCATCGTCTGAGAAACCTCCGTGAGGAAGTCCTCATCCGCTGAAGCTTTCACCAGTGGCATCTTGCTTGTCTAAGTGTCCGCCGGCTTGTGTTTGTATGACCAGTTTGAAGAGAGCCAGTGGGGTTGGGAAGGAACGTTGAGCGTACGAAAGCAATGACTCCTCCCTCCTATAGTGTCAATCTAGACTGCTCCCTCACTCTAATAAGCAAAGCGTAGGATTACCGGTTCTTTAGGCGAGTACACTTGTGATATGCATGCTTGTGTGTGAAAGAGAGTGCGTTCGATGCACAGCATGATAACAACACGGAAGGGAGTGCATAGTGACTTGAAGTAGTAACAGCATGAGTCAAATATGACCGCAAGTGCCCCTCTGCAGGAAAGCACTAAGAGAGAAAAGGAAAGAAAGGAGGCACCAGAGGCCTTTCAGTTCGATAGAAAACGCTCTGCGTGATGAAACAGCTACAGCCAGTTGAGTTGCTGCTGCTGCTGCTGAGATACGCCTCTATTGTTGTGATTTCTTTTCTTCGCGTTTCTTTTTTCCTGTTCGTGACATATCAGTTAGGGAAACGCAGCGCTTCGATTAATGACAATGAGAGACAGACAGTTAAAGGGGAATAGTGGAGCGGAAAAACAAGCAGCTGTGATGCACTACTGCACCACGAATGAGTGGGATTCTTTACTGTCAGCTTCAGGTTGCCCTCCCCCTCCTCCTTCCCTCAGTGCTATGCGCTACCAGATTGAAATATCTGCTTGGTGGAAGGGTCCTCCTGCGTCCCGAGGGCTTCATCCTCCGCGTTGCCGATGCCAGTGCTCTCTTGCATCTTGGCACTCTGTCGCGGATCCAGCGTCGTGCCGCTCGTGCGCAGACGCTCCTGCCGCTCACGCAGTTCGGCGTAGTCCTTGGCGGCAATCTGTGAACGCAAGAGGGGATTCTTTCCGATCCTCTCATGGTGGACGGCGTCCTTGTAAAGCAGTGCAGTGCCATAAACGTAAGTGGACTTTGAGGGGTCGGAAAGGTGAGAATCGAGCGCGTTGATTGTGCGATCCAACTCCCTTCGGTCAATGAGGTGTGACATCTTCTCACGCATCTTATTGAGCTCGTCCATCAGGGTCTGCTTCTGCTCCTTGTCACCAGGAAGTAGTATCTGGCAGACGCGGCGCAGCGCGTCGTTGATCAGGCGCTGGCCACGGGGACGACTAGCCAGGGCACATTGCGTGTAAATATACAAGAACGCAGGCTCATACAAATCCCACATTCGCTGAACCTCCTCCCGGTCCTTCGGATGCACGCGGAAAGTAAAGTACAAATGCGTCCAGAAGAGGTAGGAGTCGGAGCCCTCCACCTCCTTCGCCCGCCACCTCAGCACCTTGCTCCGGAAGACCTCCTCAGCCACCTGGTTCATTGTTGCGAAGTACTCCGCCAACTCAGGAAGGGTCTCCCCGCCGCGGGCGCGCAGCTGCATGTTCTTGAGCAGCACCCCATCGCTGGGCTGCCACTTCATGCGCGCGTTGACCTCGCGGGTGATGCGCTCGCCGTACGCGGTCAGGTTGGCGTGCACCAGTGCAAGCCGGAAGGGCAGGTCCGAGTACGGCTCGATCCAGTGCGCCGGCTCCTTCGCCGCGAATAGCTTCTCCACAACTGTTTCAACCTCGGCCAAGTGCCGGCCCACATCGGCCTGGCCAGGGGTGTACACACGCATAAGGTACTTCGCCTCAGTCAAGAGCGGCGCCCGCCACGACGGCGGAAGTCGCTCCCGTGCCGACCGTATCGCGAGGTGGTACAGGTTGATGCACTTATCACGGTACGAGTTCCCGGTCTGGTAGCGGCCGTGGCGGAACATAAACTCAGAGTGCTCCCAGTAGAGATCGCCCATGTAACGCAGCCAGAGGTGTTCCGCGGTCTCTTGAGTCAGCGGAGCACCCTCAAGGAACACGCGCGCGCGTTCGGGGAATGGGTGAATTGAAGGATGCGTCTTCTTGTTCACGTTCTCGAGGCAGCGGTCAGAGATGTCAGCAGCAAGTGTCAGCCGTCCACGGCGCTCGTTAAACCAAAGGTACTCAGTCTCGTCCATCATTGGGTACCACCGCTTAGTTGACCCCGAGTGCCAGATGGCCTCCGCCTTGTCAATGTGGCCACTGATCTCGAACAGAATCGCGTTCTCACCATCCAGAAACTCCTTCTCGTCGTACTCGTAGGGTGGGTCACAGTCGGGGATTGGGATCTGCACAATGTCCTTGCCGGCCTTGGCATAGTTGGAAAACAATTCGATAGAGTCCTCAAATAGCTCCTCCGCGCGAGAGCGGAAGCGTGTGTCTGCGAAGGTGATGAACATGCGGTGGAAGTGCTTGCCGCCGTAGTAGCATATGGCCCCTCGGCACCACTGATAGAAAGCCTCCACAGTCGCATCCCGAGCAGCATCCGAAATACCCTCAACACGCATTGGGCACTTAAGCCGAGCGTCGTTGATGTGTCGTGTAAGGAACTCGCGGTGGGTCTCCAGCTGCTCCACCGTTTCAAACTCTGTGATGATGTATTCGCTCAGCTCATTCCTCACCCACTTCATGAAAGGTTTCGCAATACTCTCATACTTGCGGTCGCGGACCATTATCGCATACCTTTGGACGGGGTTCTTGCGAATCGTGTCCAATTCAAGGGCGGTCATTTCCTGAATAAAATTCATAAAGTTCCGACCAAGCAGCTTACTCTTGGCAGATGCCCGTCGCAGAATCTCATCAGCCTCGGCCTTGGCTACGTTGACCTCGGTCACGCGGTTCCCTTTGTATTTGTAGAAGTCTGACAGGAAGTGCTTCGTGTGAGCCTCAAAAATGAGTCGGAAAATGGCCTCCTGCTCCTCAGGAATTTCCGGGTGGTCCCCTACGAGACCGGCGCGAAAACGATCCATTGTGTCGAACAGCATCGCCTCGCACTTCTCCTCGCTCGTCACTTGCGTTAGGTTTCCAAACTCTGTGAGGCATTGCTGGAAGGTCTCACGGTAGGCTCTCCACGTCTTCTCTAGATTCCCTTTATTAAATTCCACAGCATCCTCCTCGTCCACACCGCGGTACGGGTCCACAATGGAGTCTGTCTCCCATGGGAGAGAAGGTAACATGATGTCCTGGTCGTAGTGCAACTTTGACTTCCTCAGTCGCTCCTGCCGTTCCTTGCGGAGCATCTCAGATTTCTTCAGTGGCTTCCCGTCCTTTCCGACCAGGTTCTTCTTTTCCACCGCCTCTGTTGCCACTCCTTCCGTGGTGGCCCCTGTCTCCAGGGTAGTCCCTGGGGCGACATCTCGGAATAGCGGGAGTGGCTTGTAGCCTTCCACCAACTCTGGGAGGGATTTGAGTTTGTGCATCTTCACCTCGTCAAAGGCAGACACGCCGCTGAGTGCATCGTCGTTAGTGATCCGATCCTCCATCTCGAGTGGTGGTGGTACATAGTACTCCTTCTCGGGCAGCCGCTCCTCTAACGGGTCGTGCACCATCCCGTAGCTCCGGATCAGCGGCTGCGTATCCACAAGAGTCTCCCGGTACCACTTGGGCATCTGCTCCAGCTCATGGGTGAGAGGAACATGACAAAGCTCATCTGGTATGTCCGGCTCCGCGTTCTCCGGCCGACTTTCGACATGAATAAAGCCAGCGCGCGGGAGATCCGCAGCGGATGGTGTGGTGGCCGCCGCCTCACTCCCACGCCGAGAGGCAGTGGGTTGCTGGCTGACCGTGACACCGCCCTCTATTTGCTCCATCGTCTTCCCAAGTGCTGTTGCTTGCCTCTTACCAGCATCCAACACGGTGCGGTCCTCCGCGAGCTGCTTCGTCTTCTCTATTTTCCCCTCCACAAGTGCACGTAGTACTGGCGTGTCCTGGTGCTTCTTGGAAGAATCGTGGTGTGCTCTCATGAAGGCTAAGGTCGGGTCCCTCCCCGCTTCCTGGGCCAGCATCGCGTTCTGCTCCAGCATTTCGTGTTGAAAGTTTGCATCTCCAGCAATCGCTGCTGCCTGTTCAACGGTGATACCGGTCGGCAATGGCTCCATATTTGCCTTGGGAAAGCCTGATATCGGGTCAATCTCGACTGGCTCCTTCGTCTTCTTGCCTACGAGAAGGGCTTGACCCGCGCCGTAGGCGTCGATCTTCATTTTAGACTTGGCAACCTCCAGCGGGTCAGCGGTGCCCGAGAGCGCCTGGTATGTTTGCTGTGGATCCAAATCCGTGACACCAGAGATAATGCTGTGATACACATCACCCAACTCAAGCTGGCGCTGCTCCTCCTCCTCCATCAGCACACGGTCACTCTGTAGACTCTGATGAACCGCCTTTCGCTCCTCCCCTTCGATAAGCCACATGCGGTCCTTGTACTTTGTGTCTGCGAGATGCTTCCACGAGGAGTCTGACCAGCGTTGGTCAGTGGGAAGTACGCGGCGGCGGCCATTTTCATCGTAGTGATCGAGGTAGTCGGTGTACCCCTGGGGCCAGATCATACGGTCCTTCTGAATCTTGAAGCTCCTATCTTTCCAGTGCAGATACCACTCCTGCTCACGCTCAATTGGGTCCTGGACGTACAAATCAAACCGATCGCGTATATCCTGTATGACCTCCTCCGTGGTGGGAATAAGGGATTTCTTCCAGCGCACCTCCCACGGAAGTCCATCCACGTCCTGCTGCTCTTGCAGCATATCTTTGCGAGCGTGCTGCGAGCTCTTTGTCAAACGCTCGCCAGGCCCATGCTCGCCAAACCTCACTCGCATCTCTCTCTCCTTCTCCATGTCCGTCCGGTTACGTCGCTCATCCGACACCTCTTTCAGCTTCACGTGCTCCAGCACATCCATACCAAAATTCAAGTGTGGAGTCAGATCGGGTGATTCAACGATCGACATTTGGCTGCCAGTGTTGGGGTCCGCGTTGGGCTGGCCGCGCTGCTTGTCACGAGATGTCCCCATTGAATGCTGCGATTGAAAGCGAAAACTTCCTAGCAGTGGCCCATGACGACGGCACGATAGTAGCTGATATAGGTGGGGTTGGCACCCAATGACTGGCCGGTATCCTCGCATCATCTTCTTGGTTCGTTTTACCCCTTGCCTGTACTAGAGACACTGCTTCTAGGCTAAGTGAAACCGTAGCCAAGTAAACAAAAAAAAAGAAGAGCGCAGTGCTTACTGAAATGGAAGGTAGAGTATAGCAGATCGCATGTGAGCAGGTGAATAGCGAGTACACTTAATTTCTGCCAAAGAAAAAATGTATACAGGTTCGGTCTCACACTCAGCCGCCCGCCCCCGTAGTGCATAAAGACAGTACTTGAATAATAAAAAGATGGTAGTAGTATACCAACACAATATAAGGGTAAATATCCGTTCCCTTCGTCTATCTGACAGAAATAGTTACGACAGAACGCTGCGGCAGTTCAAAGCTGTTTGGTGTACTTAACTTTTTGTAGGAGAAGAAGGTCAGGCGACCTGGCTCAGTCACATGGGCACCGTTACATATATATACTTATCGTTCGCTATGTTTCCGTCGCCGTCACTTCTGGGTCCCTACTGGAGAATTATCCCTTAGCTCCAATTATCTATTGCAATAACCAGCTACTTTTTAGGCTGCACCACCTCACATGGAGTACATCGAAGCGTGAGCCATTCTCTCTTCCACATAAGGCTGTGTTCACCCGACATATTCCATTGTCAGCGCCTTTTTTCACCACAAAGAAAGTAATGGGAATGTAGATCTTGGTTGAGATTCATTTTCGTGAGCGACCAGCCTGCCTCCCTGCTGGTTACGCTTCACCATGTATATACTGAGGTGTGAAGGTGTCATAAAGTTGAAGGAAAGCAATTCAACAAAACGATCCAAAATATATCTGTGATGCCGGTGGAAAATATAACCCCGCCTTTCATATGCGGCTCTTCCAGGTGAGTCCACACGTATGAAAGTCACAAATGATGTCTGTCAAGAAACTTGTCCTGAACGCAAAATGCGACAGAATTCTCCCGCGCAGCAACTAAGCCTTGGAAAAATAATATTTGATACGTGCGTCTTGATATAGTTATAGTATCGGCACGGTTCTCCGCCCTTCCTTGCTACCTCCGTCATTTCCCTTATCTTTTGGGGGGGCTGGGGAATTGGTAACACGAGGGGGTCTAGCAGGCAGAACTTCTCCCTTGATGACCTTGCTGATCTCCTCTCCGCTCAGTGTTTCATACTTGAGCAGGTTGTTTGCAATGGCCTCCAGCTCTGTACGGTGGGAAAGGAGCATCTCCTTGGTCTCCACATATGCCTGTTGAACGAGACGGCGCACCTCCTGCTCAATCTTCTGCTTCGTTTCGTCGGACATGTACGCCCCTTCAGGGGTGTCTGCTGACTCATAGTCAACAAACCCTAAGGAGTCGCTGAACCCGAAGCGTCGAATCATCGCCCGTGCCATCCTTGTGGCCTGCTGAAAGTCAGAACCAGCACCGGTGGTTACATCATCGTTGCCGAGAAGAATCTCCTCGCCAACGCGCCCAGCTACGCACACCTTAAGTCGGGCGAGGCACTGCCGCTTGCTTTGGCTATATGAATCCCTCTCCGACATCTGTTGGACAAGGCCCATGATGCCATTACCGCGCGGCACAATGGTAGCCTTATGGACAGGCTCTGCACCTTGATCTTTCAGTAAAACAGCGCTAAGGGCGTGGCCACCTTCATGGAAAGCGGTGATGCGACGCTCCTCCTCTGGGATCACCTTATTGCTCTCCGATCCCATCATAACCCGGTCGCGTGCGTACTCAATCTCGTCGTGAGATACAGCGGTTTTGTTCAGTACAGCAGCGCGAATGGCCGCCATGTTTACAAGATTGCTCAACTCAGCACCAGTAAAGCCCGTTGTGCCCTTTGCAATTTCCGTTGCCTTTACAGAACTATCGACCTTGATCTTGTCTAAATATAGCTGCAGCACCTCCGCGCGTCCCTTCATATCTGGTGGGTCCACCGCGATGGTAGTGTCCAAGCGTCCGGGGCGAGTGAGGGCCTTGTCCAGTGTTTCGGGAGTGTTGGTGGCTGCAATGACAATGACCGAATCGCTGGACCTGAAACCGTCCATTTCCGCGAGTAGCTGATTGAGTGTCATGCGCGAGTGGGCGTGGTCGCTCCGGGATCGCTTGCTGCCGAGCGCATCGATTTCGTCAATGAAAATGAGCGCAGGTGAGTTCGCCTTGGCGGCGGCAAAGATCTCACGGACACGACGCGATCCAACGCCAACATACATCTCATCAAATTCGCTACCAGTGGCGTAGAAGAAGCTCACGCCGGCCTCCTTGGCAATAGCCTTGGCTAGCAGAGTTTTCCCGCACCCTGGTGGACCAACCAGAAGAGCTCCCTTTGGAAGGCGCCCACCAAGCGCATGAAATCGCTCTGGATCTTTCAAAAACTCCACAATCTCCTCCAGCTCCTTCTTCGCTTCGTCACAGCCGCGGATGCTATCGAAGGTAACATCCAGGTAATCGAGACTGACAGGTTTAACTTCGTTTGGTGAGAAAATGCTGCTGCCAAGACCACCCCGAGAAAAGTTCGACTGTCTGCCTGGTGAGTCTGGTTTCATGCGGTCAAAAATCTCGTCGATTAGACTCAGCAGACAGCTAACGCCTATGCCCAGAATCAAAAGCATCCAACACCACGTCATCCATGTTGTCTTCTGGGGGACTGGCATAACAACCACTGGACGCTCCTTCGTGCCAAGCTCTCCCTGCATTACATTCCCTTGTGGCCCACCATACGGTCCAGTCGGGTACGGTGGTGGCGGTGGAGGCGGATATTGACCGTAGTAATACGGGGCACCACCCTTCGGAGGGGGTGGAGGTGGAGGGGGGTAGTGGCCCTGCTCATTGTAGTATGTCCGCTTCTGTAAAAATTCGGGGGATAGAATCACAGTAGACTTCTTACCCTGCAGTCCCTGATTTAGACGAAGGACGACGGTCCTTCTGGTTAGTGTAAGCTGTGCCGGTCCTAAATACCTCCGCATTTTCCTTTGCTGTTGCCGTCTCAGTTCACCCTGTGCTCCAAAATGAGGAAAAATACCCTTTTTAAAAAGGTACAGAAAAACTGCGCATAGTAAATAAAGCAAGTTGTTGTTGCTTATGAACAATACAGAAATGGTTACGCACTATAGCGTAGAAGTCGCAGCTTTTGATGTTTAGAACCACCCTGAAAACCGAAGAGGGAAGGAGGGGGCCGAGGAATACTATGAAGCCAACCGGAGTAAACCCAAGCAGCCGGTAAGCTTCATTGCAAAGTGCCTTGGTTTTATTCACATGTCATTTTTTTCTCTTCTAAAGTGTCGGTACTACTACAACTTCCTACTTGCGCCTACAAGTGATACGTGGATACAATCACCTCACGAAAAGATGCATGAAGCGGAGCCAGACTTTCGGCGAGGAGGTTCCCGCAGCTCTGTGATATACAGTGTAATAGTGCCTGTATTGCCTCCGCAGTCCCTGGGTACTGTTGCGCTGCTTGGTGCCAACTGTACACTAGGCGGAGAACATCCTGGATGTGACCCGAAACTAACTGCGGAGATGCACCCCGCAGTGCATTGCACAGTCGAACAGTTGCCTCAGCCTTGCTCATCGAATTTTCTGCCTGCGCCATCAAGTTTGAGATGGAGCTGACATTGACGACGCTAACCAACTGTGGAGCTTTCTCTAAGGGCCGGCAGAGATCAAAGGCCATTTGAACGAAATACAGCAGCGAGGTACCGAATGCGTCGATTCGGAGGGCGCCACTTGCAGCTGCTAACCCTGCAGTGGCTGCGTTACTCAGTGTGCCAGGATAGTTAGAAACCATCAGAGTTATCAGTCGGACAGCGTCGCCCTTGAGATGGGGATCATCCTCCTCTGTAACCAGCACAGAGAGCCGCTCTAGGAGGGCATCATGCATGCCCTGCGGCAGCGCATCCTTGCCAAGGGCACGAAGGAGTGAGGCAAGTACAGTGACCGACCCAGAGATCACGTAATGATTCTTTGATGATGTCAATAACTGGTACGCTGCTGTTGGTAGCTCCCACGAAGTGGATGTGATCCACTGTTTTAGCCCAGCGGTAGGAAGTGTATTGCTGTACCCGCAGGAGAGAAGGAGAGTGCTCCCGACGAGGTCTGGATCATCGAAAATGTCCTTTAAAACAATATCCTTTAGGACGCCACTCCAGGTGTGCAGGCTCTCGCAACCAAAAGCGCTGTCAGCGCGCAACGAAAGAACTCCAACGATAGCTCGATCAATGGAGAAGACATCCTTGTCAACAAAGGCATTGAAGTCATTCCCAACATAAGTCTTGGTGTACGACTCCTGGAAGAGGAATGCACGGCGCTCACGCTCTTCCTTGAGTTTGGTGCTCAGTTGGGATAGTACGGTCCCGTCATTCAATTGAGGAATCAAACCTATCAGCAAGTCCATAAGCTGGGATAAGTTTGTTGTTGTGTATACCGACATGCACGTGTATATTGTCGACAGCAATGCGGGAAAATGCTGAGCCATACCTACTGTGGAGTTTGCTGGTTGTGAAATTAAAACCAAGTTGTTTAGCGCCGTTACACTAGCATGCTGGATCCGTCGGCTTGTACTCTGCAAACGTCCAATAACTGCCGTCACAATCCGGCTGAAATGATTTGGAAGGACCTCGAATATATTCTCGCTGAGACGAGAGAGAGACCATATTGCAATGCTGACCACACACACATGCTGAGATGGATCCTCTACAAAGCAAAGAAGTTGCTCGGCAATGCTGAGCAAGCTACCTTCAATTTCCGATGAACACCCATTCGCCATAGTTCCGACTAAAACTATCCCGGCCTCTCGCACCGTCCAGTCAGAACTCTCCCACATTACTCGGACTTTATTTACAATTGTAGTGAATGCTGTAGTGCTCGAAAAAGAGCAAAGTGCATCAACACATCTCAGAGCACAACTTCTCAGAGTCATGGCTGCTGCTGCATCCTCTAGGAGGTTATCTGTTGAAATATCCTTGCTCTCTCCGCCAGCATTGCAAGAAACAGCTGTAGCATCCCTAATACGATAGTCATCGTTCTCCATGATGGTGCTTACTTCGTCTTCCGACATGAATGAAAAATCTATAAGAGCTCCAATAAGAACTGGCATCGCTTCAGTAACAGGTACCACAAGATACGAGATTAAACCCTCGCCTGCAGAGCCGTCGTATGTCTCTAATAGGTAGGTGACGAGCTCAATTGAGGCTGCTATCATCTCTGTTCCACCCTCAGCAATCTGCTGCTTTGTGCAAATTATTCCGATGGCCCCACGTACCCAAATGTCGCTCATACTCTGGATATCGGACCCGCTGATAGTGTGAAAGTAGTCGAAGTAGTCAATCAAAAATAAGCACGAGCGGAGTACCTGTATTTTGAAGACTGTTTCACTCGTAGGCAACTGATGTAGGAGAAGCGTACAAACTCTCGAAAAATCGTAACTAGCATTGACAAGGCCCTGCTGAAGTGGCGAGAGAGTATCCACATTCCAATCAAGAAGAGACGATTGCTCATAAATATTAAAGCACATCCTAAACGATGCTTTCCTAAGATTTTCGGGGCACTCAGCGGTAACTGATAGTTGCGACGCCTTTTTAATAATTCCTTCACTTGCCAGGCCAATCTGCTTCGGGAGATCTTCCATCAAATACTGTAGCGCATACAAGGCCGCAAGAGTTTTCAAACCGCCGGCAGATAGAAGCTCGTTTAGTAAAATATTTGCCAAATCGCCCAGTCCGCTTTCTACCCACCATTGAAAAGAAGTTAACGTTGTAATTTTAACTATTATTTGTGCAGATACGCGTGCTATTCTCTCGTCCGGTGGACTCGTCAGAGTCTGCAGAGCACAGCGCGCCGCCTCAGTCACTGCCACTTCACCTAATGCATGGCGTGCTTTCTCGATATTATTTTTTAAAGTAATTCCAGCGAGTTGCCTGTATTGTGACCAAGCCACGGGAAGCTGAATATCCGGAACGGGACACACGTCTGCTCGAAAAACCGTAGCTAATAAAATACAAAAAGAAGGATTTGCTTCGTAAGTCTTCAATTGTGCGTAAGCTGCTTTTGAATTACTAACGTCAATTCCATTCTCATGAAGTAACTGAATAACAGTGAGTAAATCATCCCGTGTTGGCACGTAAGTATTGGCGCTCATCAGTGGCGTGAACTATCTACAAGGAAGAGAAGTATTTGCAGGCGAGGGAAATAAAATATTCTTAAAAGGCATAGAATCTGAACCATAGAAAATAAAGATATTACGGTAGCTCTCAAGAAAAATGCATGTTAATAATATTTTTTTAAAAAGCATACAGAGCATCATAACTACTATTGTTGTCATTATTATCAGCTCATACGAATGGAATAATATAAAGCACAATGTCACGCGCTCAGCAGAAAAAAGAGGCAACGCTTTCGTTAAACACCTTGACAACCAAAAAAAAATTCTAACAGCATTCGCATATTCATTAATTGGATTTACAACTGAGACAGTTTAACGTCCAACAAAGAAAATAACCTGGAGGTTGAGAAAGGGGAAAATAAATTCCATTTACCACGCGGCAACTAACCGGGGAATCCTGGCACCACCACCACCCAGTCCGTTAAAACCACCAACCGGCGTCGCGTCGGGGGGTGGGGCCTTTGGCCGCACACCCGGGCGCCAAAGAAACAAACCAGCCCGCCGCCCCGGGGCCGCAGCGCGCGCCACCACGAGGACACCAGCACGCACACAAAGAAAAAGCCCCGCAGCCACATGACGAACCCAGCCCACGATCACGAAACCGGAAATGGCCGCATCGCCGCGTGAGAACCCCCACACGTCTGGACGGGACCCGGTCGTAAACAAGGCCCCCACTTACCCACCCCCATTTGAGCAGTTTATTCATTATTTTCTTGCAAGCACCTGAGCCCATTCAGGACCGCAATCACAAAATCACACACCCGATGCCCGTAGACGTTGTAAAGAACAAGTTTCTTCTCTGCGTATGCTCACTCCGCTTCGCTTGCCGTCTTCCGCCCCGGAATAAAAACGGCGCTCTGTGAACCCGGGGCCCGTCAGAAGCCAGAAGCGTCTTTTCACCGGCGTCGGCGTGGGAGCGGGGGATTTGACCACCGAGGTTGGCGGCGACAAACCCCGAGGCACACCAACAAAGCCCAACAAGTCGCGTAAAGCAGCAACCATCCCCAACGATCAAATTATGAAGATACAGTTTGATCGCTTTCCTCGCCGGCGCGAGGGCCCAGAACCCGCCACACAGAGCGCAAGAGCGATCACGCGCCGCACTACACGGCGCCATTCCTGAACAATCGGGGGGGAATTTTGGTGCAACCGTGGGGGTGGGTCTGGGAAGCTCCGGCTGTAAGCGCGGAGAGCCCCAGGGCGCGGTTGCGCGGGGGGGTTAGGTGCCGAAATCACCCATTTGAAAACCACACGAAGCATCAAGGTATGACCACATTTCGGTGGCGGGCGGGCCGGCGGCCCAAATTAACAAACAGGAATTTGCACACAATTACCGCGAAACCTTCTTCCAGCTTTCTCCCGGAGACCTTCAAATGGCACATTTATGGTTTGCCAGTTTGGGGGCGCAAACCCTTGGTGGCACGCACATTCCTTAGTAGACGAAAAACTTCAGTTAATATTATCCCTGCCAACGCGATCGGCAAGAGGGCCACGACCCAACAGCGGCATACAGGCATTCCAAAGCCCCCGGCATGTTTGTTGCGCCTGGGGTGGTGGGTGGTGCGGGGCGGCCTTCTCGCGGGGCCGCTGGGCATCTTCGCCCCCGGGGGCGGTTCGGGGCCCCGGTATGCACCCCCGGGGGGGGGGCGCTGGCGCCAGGCCCGGGGGCGGCGGGCGAGACCAACACAGAGCCCGCAAGCCGGCCCGGCCGCCAAAACACCCGCGCCAAAAAGAAACCCCAACCCCAAGAGCCCCTGGCCAGAACGAGGCAGCCACGCCGCCCTGAAAACCAGACAAAGGGCAGGAAACACAGAGACGGGAACACCCATTTCATTAGGCAGAAGTGGTGGGGTACAATAGGGCGGATGGTCCGCGCTAGCATTCGCGAAATTGGCGCGCAATACCCAGCAAAGGGCCCGCCCCACCCTCGGTGACGACAGAAAATGGCGGTTTGCCGCTGCGTAGAGGTGATTCCAGATGTCACATGGCGCAACAGCACGCTTTGTCAGGGCAAAAAGTTGGCCATATGGACATAAAGTAAACTTGGGAAATCCTGCCGTGGCATGTTTTCTGTTGCCCACTCGCGACAACAGTGTAGCTCAGAATGTTCGCGGCAATTGCAACTATCGAGTGGCCGATCCAGAAGCGCACTGCGAAGAACTGCCTTTTTCACGCACGCAGCTATGCCACTTGTAGGTGCAAAGGGACACAGCCGTAACAGCCAATCCATGAAGCAGCTTGTGAATAATGAAGGAGGGGGGGCGGAATATGTCACATTTGCTTACTTCCTATCCCCACCCCATACAGCCACAACCATGTAGCCACGAAAAGACCGGAGTCTCCAGCCTTGATTCGCCAGCTGGTGATAGAAATTAAGAGCTAGAAAAAGGAGCCAACATAAAGCGTTAGGAAAGTGGTGCGCAATGTCCGTGAACTTCGTTCTAAACCAGCAACAGCCAACGGCTGCACCGACGAAAAAAGTAGCCAATGTGGAGCACGCACCCAGAAGAGGGTTAGCCACGCGATGCTTGCGGAAGGGGGGGGAGGGAGAAACACCCACAAAACCAGATAAAATAATGTTTAAGAGAAGCAGAATCCACAATGTAAAAAAAAACGAAATGACCGAAGCAGACGATACACTCCACCAAGGAGATACCGCATCAACTACAGAAACAAAGAGAACAGTACGCCCGCGGAGTTCTTTTAACAAGTCGCCGGGGTTCAACTATTCTTTCAAAGATAATAGTATACACTTACCACCGTTTAATCCGCCCCCGCTTCTGTTTCTCTTATGTTATCTTCCCACCCACCCATCCCAATATCGCAGTCACACTTGTCATACCCGTGAGCATACACCTTCTTACCCCATCTTTAACAAAACTGTCTGTTAATTATCTTCCCATCCACAGTGGGTTCCTACGCGCGCAGCGTCGGCCCATTCCACAGCTGCCAACTTAACGCCGCACCCACCCCCAGTTCCCCTTTAAAATCGTTTGGGACAGGCCGGAGCTAGATACTCTTCCGTCCATCTCCTTAAAAATGGCGATATTCGCCCCCGTAAAGCCCTCCACAAAGCTGTGCGTTTTGCGGCAACCCTGTTTGTTTATCAATTCGCTTTGCCGCAACGAACGTGTTTTTTTTTTCATGTTCATACAGTGGCTCTTTATAAACGGAAGCTGGGTAATCTATTGCTTGGCCTCGTTGCGATCTGCTTGTTTCGTTTTGGCCTTCTGGGGCGGCTGTTTATTCAGTGCTCTTTTGAGGTTCTTCTAATTTGTTGGGCGGTGGCTTTCATTAGACGCCATGGCAAAGGGCTGTTGGTAGGTGCTCTGGTTTTCAAGATTGTTTATGCTATTTCCTATTCGTTGAAAGTGCGACAGTCTAAAGAAGAATGTTGGTACCGATATCATTCATCATTTCCACAAAACTCAACCGAGCACTAAAGTACTTGAAAATACAGTCTTACTTGTGATTTTTCCAGTTGCCCTGTGTTGCCACACCTGTTCTTCTCGTCAATCATTCTTCCGCATGCTGGCAGTAATAGGGGGCTGGATTTGGAGATCCCATAACGTCATTGGTGAAAGCCAATCAAATCAGCACATTCCACCGTCCCCCAGCTGCCACGACATGTGCCGCAGTTGCAAGCAGTTGCCAGTTTGCATGCAAAGTGGGTGATCGCAACGGGGTGGTTTACCATTCCATCCGGAATAAATCAATTGGTACCCTAACCCATTCTGAATATAGAAACGTTCTTCCTACAGTAAATTATGACAGGTTTCCACCATAATTGATGTCACCTGTATACTGGGCATCAGTGGCGCAGCTCATGTACGTTTGGCAAGCGTCCCTATCGCTGCTTTTCTGAAGAAGTTTCCTTAAAAATAAACTGTTGTGGCCACGTGCGGGTGCGGACGTTTTTTTTGTGATCGCGTGGGGGGTGGCGCCCGGGTTTCTTTCCTGTCCGGCGGTTTGTGTTCGTGGTCGGTGGTGCGCCGGGCTTGTGGGCTGGTGCGGGCGTGGGCGCCGCCCGGTCCTCTGTGCGGGATGCTGGCCGGAACAAGCTCGCATTCCCAGGGCGCCTGGGAAAGGGGCCCCGCCACGCAGATATCGCCGGTGGGGGTGCGCGGTGGTGTGGGGTGGGTGCGCTTCGCCTCCCTGGCGCGCGGCGTTCCGGGGCCGCCCGGCCAATTGTGGATTGAAGTGGGCCGCCTGCGCCTCATGGCACCGCGCAATTCAGCCAAAACCAGCGGGGTGCCGCGCTCCGTCTTTTTGCGTTCGTGCGCTGGGTTC
>JAODGE020019564.1:0-18996 GCA_027574965.2 Ecitophya simulans
TATATCACAAAACCGAATAAGTTATTAACAAAAGTATGAAGTAAAACAAATAATATTCAAACATAAATTGTTAAAAACATTTAAACCAGGTGCCATTAAATAAAAACTCATATTTCAAAACTTATTCACCCTTTGGTTACATTTTCACTACAAACATAATTATCTCCCCTCGACAGTAAAAATTTAAACGCGAACTATTACCGCAATTATTTCTACCCTTCGGCCAGAACGTCGACTCGAACGTCTGCGCTTTCCATTACTTCCAAGATTAATACAATTCCCGACTTTTCCGACCTTTCCGGCTTTCCAACACATTGCAAGTAAATACACAAAGGTTCTTCGCTTCCAAACACTCCACAGCTTGCAAACAATTCCATAAAAAGAATGAAAAACAAGCAGAGCATCCAAAACATCAGAAACTAGCATTAAAAGTTTTACACTCGTAACCAGCTTTTCTCAATTCCTCTCTTAGACGTATTTCTTGTATTGATGGAATAACAGATTACAATAGTTACACCCTATATTCACTGTCTTCGAAACGCTCGCCCTATTGTTGGCCACCCTATGCCGTCAGTCGAACAATCTGCCCGGCGCCACACGCGATTTTTACCCAAGGGAGACAATCGGACGAAACAGGCGAAAACCAACTACGCCACAAAGAAGACGCTTTAAATATTTAAAGGTGTATCACTAATGAGATTGCTTTAAGGGTTGAAAACACAAACACGCCAATAATTCGAAAAAATAAAACAATAATAATTCTCAAACTCACCCCTGATTACGTTCGATTCAAAATCATGCCCTGAAACATTCACGACGCACTTGAACACAAGTCGGATGATATTTAATAATATCCAATGACACTGAGGTTTTTGACGTCAAACAAACACAACATTATACAACACAACCTCTACGATACTACCCTCTACAAAGTTTCACGATGTTCATATTATCGCAACAAATTTTTAACAACTTGTAATCGATTTTAAATAAATCATATGGCTTGTTATAAAATTTATTGTTTCTGAGGAGAGGGAATTCAACCCTTCAGTCGCGCCGACAAGGGTAATCGAGTTAGATCGTTGCCAGCGTTGGCGGCGGCGAACCAGCACTAACATTATGTTTCACCACCCTCGGTTGCATACGGAGGCGGCAACATGAGAGGTGGTGGATAGTACAGAGAGTTCAGCAGGTCTTGAGGGGTTGGAAACAGTCGGCATTATATCGCGCACGACATCTATGTGCTATTATTCAAAGCCTTTCGGGTTTCAAAACTTTTAAGGGTTGTTTATTTTTGAGGTGTATGAGGTGTACTGACGTTGAAAGTTCTATTGGAAATATCGGTAAAACATTTTCTGAAAAGATGCTAATGTTTGAAAACGAAAATTGTTATATTAGCATCGTTTCAACCCTTAAAACTACGGGTGGAAAGCATTTATCACCACGGAAAAAGACCACCCCTTCAAGAGACCGTGTGGCCTAATGGATAAGGCGTCGGACTTCGGATCCGAAGATTGCAGGTTCGAGTCCTGTCACGGTCGGTCCTCGAATTTTTCACATTTTTAATTGTAAATTGTTGTGCTGATTGTTAGTTAACGTTATTAACGTTAATTGTAAATTAAATAACTTATATTGTAACGTGCTTAATTGGAACATATTAATTGGTGTTAAAACACAAAGCTTGTAAGAATTACAAATTGAATTTGCTCTCTTGTTTTTCATCAATAAACTTACAATGTTAATTGTAATTGATATTTTCACTTCTGTTACGCCAAACAATGTTATAATTAAGTAAAAACAACTGTTTTATGGATGTTTCATGGCTTAAATCAGTTGAAATGAATACTAAAGCAAGCATAATGTTTTTGGTTATTGATTATCAGTTTGCATGAACCATGTGACCTTTAAACGAGTCTGTGGTATAACATGTATGACTAAATGGCGAGATACAAGACTAACTACGTGAATAATTATTTACTTACTTATAGTACAAGTTGGCTTAATTAGTCAAATATAAATGGCATAAAACATGAACACAGTACACACGGCAAAATCTGTTGAGTTGCTGCAGCCAGAAGTTGGTTTCTTCAATTAGGCGTAAAAGTTAAAGTTGTGGTACCAATTTATTTGCTAAGGAAATGTAAAACTTCATGACTTTCAAAGCATGTTATATCAAATTTTTACTGCAGATAGTCGATGTTTTACTTCATAAATTAACATTTCACTTGCATTTATATAAGTATGAACCATAACTAGCCAAATATTGAAGTTAAAACTACAATTAGCCATTTCTGTTCTAATGAATACAAGTGTTTTATTTCTTAAAACTACAAATAACTTTCACAAGTCTATAATACAATTTTTGATTACTTACCGGTAAACTTTATAAATCCACCCTTAATCTAAATCCAAAGTTCGAGAAGCGGCCTCAATTCGCTGGAGGTGCACGAATAAACACAATACTTCGCACATAAAAACGCAAAGTAAATATAAATTATGTATTATGCAATATTCCAATTATCTGCTACCAATCTTACCCCTACCTAACTTCCATTGTCCAACCCATCAGGTTTAATCCTATCTTCAATATACTTTCGCTTTTCTTTGTACGTCAACGGTGAATATTCATTCCAAATGATCTTAAAGTGCACAAAACGAACGAAAAATTATTATTACTTGTGAAACATTTCACAATTTTATCGCAAACCTACCGTAAAAGGCTTGTAGCCAATTTTACGCAAATGCCGCAACTTCATGTGAACTAAACCGACGACGTCCGACGTCCAGCGCACCGTCCCATTCCATCCAACGACAACGATCGCAAAATATTCTTTCGTAGCGTCATCGGGCACTCTCATAATTTCCCCAAACTCATATCTGTCCAGTCCCGGGGGTTTGACATACTCTTTCTTCGTTTTATCCCAACAAATGATTACGTCTGGAACATGCCAAGACAAGAAAAAGAGATTCAAAGAAAATCAAGCAACAATAAAGTTTTTGAACGTTAATTAAGCAAACAATTAAGAATACCTGCTCGTAAATATTGTGGCAAAACATGTTCAATAAACAATTTTTCAGAACCACCTACAATTTGCCCCAGGACATCATGCGCGTCCAGAATCAATTTATCAATAGCCGTGAGCTTCTTCGTAGACTCCTTGATAGGCGTAAATATCGTCAACCACTTGGCGACTTTAATCTGTCTAATCCTGTCCAATTTCGGTCCTTGGTACTCGGGCACTTCGATGTACGTGTTCATGTTCAAGACGTACAACTCCCTCGGGTACATCTTCGCGCTCTTGCCGTAAATCTCAGTCGCGTACTCAAAATCCAACACCCTGTTTAGCAACTCCACCGAGTAGATGTTCCTAATCGCAAGAAAAGACAACGCAGCACCCAAACACTTTTTATGCCGGTCGATTTCCATCAGCCGACGATCTTCGTGCAGCTCCTGCATAGCCGCTTGGAATATACAAGGAGTCGTCTTGGGATCAAAGTCCAACATGGTCAAAGACAATAACAGTCGTTCGATATCTTTTAATCTCACTTCTTTGACGTTAGAGATGTTCGATGCGATTCTTTGCGCTGCTAGTGTCAGCGAAGGTTTATGAAGGATTTGGAGCGTTGTCCCCAATAATCCTGCGTGTAGGACGCAAAGGGTGGAGAGCTCCGAGAGTTTTGGCGTGATGTAATCGAGGAAGTCCAGCATTTGATCAGCAAGTTGTGGGTGTGAGGTGTACCTGACTATCTGAAAGAGTTTAGCAATTTGTTTACTTTTATTTGATCATACTTATGATAATTAGAGATAAATTATATAGATAATACTAAAATAGACCTTTAAAATGGCACACAAACTCATTTCATGTAAATTCTCTGTGTCTTTGGCCTTCCTCAACATCTCTTGCAAGATCTGTGGAATTTTCACCTTCGATTGTGTCTTGAAATAGCCCAGGGCAACTATCGCAAGCTCATCCACAGACATTTCCTCGACTTTCTTAAACAGTGCATGTTCATACTCAAAACTGACAGTGTTCCTCCTACATATGTTCATCAAAAAGAACACTTGCACCAATTGGTCTTTGGACAGTCTCAGTTCAGGTTTTCTAGACATCTTATTGATTGCTTCAAAAATAAAGTTACTAATTCGTGCCAAACCCAGCTTGTACCACTTCAAAGCAACTGCAAAGATTATTTCTTCTTTCCAGTGAGAAATTCTTGCTGTGCACATGTCATCCAAACATGTCCAAATGTCATTGTAATTATGATCCTTAGCAGGACCAACAAAAGGAAACTCTAGTAACATGTCTAATAGCATTATGAGCTCTTTATCAGTGAGTTTCTCTGCATGGTCCATTAAACCATCCACCAATTTGTCGAATCTGGCATCTGTGAGTGAAATTTTATGCAGCTTGCAAAAGGGCAGTACTTTTGCAAATGTCGAGACAATTTCTGATGCTGTGGATTGGCGGTAATTGTGATTTAAATTCTCATCAATCCAGTTCATAGTCATCTCCTCTGTATGATATTTTTCAGGTGCATAAAACTGAAATTTACGTACATTCGCCATTAATATCAATGATACAACTACTCAGCTATGCATTTGATTAGTATTGTTACATATTTGGTGTTTAAACCCTTAAATATTTGATGTTTCTTACTTGTTTGTGTGCAAACACAGGTGCAATGATTTGATAGCAGTATTCATTCTCTGTGTCAAAGAATAACTTAGTGGCTTGTCTTCTGAGTGTAATTGCGTATTTAGAATGCGTGAAATTAAAGAGCTTATTAAGTTTTTTAAAGTTGTTTAGTGCTCGAAACATTTTTAACCTCAAAACATGTGTTTACATCTGGAAACTAAGAAGAAATGAGGTTTACGTGTTCATCATTAAGTTTCTATACAACTTTATTGTGATTATAGTTTCTTAATATTGTGAAGGAATATATAATAAACAAGTAACTATTATAAATATAAAAATCAAATTGAACTGAATAAAAGGGTACAGAATTTAATAGAGATTCAAATATAAGGAAGGTTACGAACTTTGGATTTTTTCTAAAACTCGTTAAGTAATATAAACTGTACATTCTGTTTTAGATTAAATGGCGTCTGTTTTTTGCGCATTATTGCTCAAGAGTAATTTTTTCAATTTGAGCAAATTTAGTGGTCGTACTTTTGCAGGAAGTACGTCAAAATGCAACCTAGCATTTTATCCAGTCCCACAATTTTCTTGAATTATTTTATAGCAGAAGAGTTGTTTTTTTGATTTTATTATATAAGAATGTTGCAATTTCAACAAAAGTGTGTCAAGATGGGATCGAAACTTGGTCAATTTTTAGACATTTCTAAAACGTGTCTTCAAAAATCAATTATAATTTCGATTCTTGATGCACTAACTTCATAATCTTTGCTTTGTTCTGAAAAGGCATACTTTTTTAAATTTATTTTGATTGACTTGAGCAAAGACGCAAAACTATTCAACGTTTTTGGAGATTTGGTATTATAAGTTATTCTATAGCAAATAAAAAAAAGCTCTGCTAAGTTTAGATGCCATATTGAAATGCTTTCGAAATTAATTTAACGACGTTTAATGCCAACAGTAAAGAAAGAACTCGTGAAGTAAAATTGCAAAGCTATTGCACTTACAATTTGAACGAAAATTATAATTTATTTTACAAAGTATGTTTTTCAAATTATAGATATTGGTTTATTTTTAACTAACATTGAAAGCATAACTTCTTTTGTACGAAAAAATATAAATATTGCTAAGCATTTGCTTCTAGAATGTAGATTACAGCCTAATGTAAAAATAATACATCCGATTATGTAAGACAATTTTTGGACATTACAACCGGTTTTCAAATACGAGCCTGGGCCTAATTAATATCTTCACAACTATCAACTAAAACACATAATTATATCAGTTTTTTTTTATTTATCGAACAATCATCAACAAAACGATACAATCTATACCCAACCCTTTCGTACATAAGCTCAACGCTATCTTTAACCACCTCCATGTCATAGAGCTTACTTCTCAACTCTGAACAATACATGATTCGAGTTTTAATCAACACTTGCCTCGCATCTTTTACAACATTGTCACTTTTGCAATTATTTTCAGTTTCCTTTGCAGTTTCCTTCTCTTCGCAGAGTGCAATTCTCGTCTCTATCTCAAGTATATTGGCCTCATTGAACCGCTTAAACATCTTGCTGATTTCCTCAGAATAGTCATCGGTAATCAAGCCGTAGATTTCGTCGCGAAGCGTCTCGAGATAGTGATACCTCCTAGTGTAAAGTTGTCGACAAAATTTGGTAATTCCTTGGGACGAAAACTTCTCTTTGAAAAGGCTAACAAAATCTTTGAATTGATCATAAATTGGTGTGAATTCTTTTTTTGCTTCTTCAAGCCACGACGCGACAGATGCCGTCATGTTAGCCTGGGCATTTTTGGCCGGTTGAAGAAGTTCCTGGACTGTTTTAGTTGAGAAAACATGTTTACTGAAAGAATCCAAGAAGTCGTTTGAACATACTGGATAAGAATCTGTTGTTGTTAACAACAGAAGAACTAAAAATGGCGAAACGTGTGCTATTGACATTTCTTTCGATGTTGATTTGATGCAAACTATAATACAACTAGTCGTTTTGGTTTTTGTCGTTTAAACACGTAATTAACACAATTACATGTCGTACAGGAAGCGGCAAATTATTATGCAGGATGTGTTTCCAAGTGATAATTATTTCCGCTGCATAGGTTTTAATCAATTTAAACACGATTTTGCACCTTGAATTGCATGCGCATGCGCACTTTTATGACATCTCAACTTTTGTACTACGTGCACTGGTATATAAAGCACCGCACGGACCGTCAGACCGTTCAGTCGTTGCTCCGTTTCCGTCATCTACACATTTGTCCTTTTGTGAACTCCACAAATTACGTTTCCTTCTGCGCTTCTTTGGCTTTTATTCATTTCGACCGTAAAATCATCATTAATTCGCAATCGAAATAAAATATGCAAATGGATTTATACCTCCAATTTGGCGCAACACCTGCACTTATTGCACAACTTTTGGTCACGCCCGCGGTCGCCATGCCAACGCCAGTAACACCCCTGCGCAAAATAGCGTCGGCCTTTGGCCGCCGCCACCGCCGTCGGTGTAATTATCGTCGTACGGCCGCAATTAGCGCGATTTGCGTAATTTCATAATTTCCAGTGCGTTTTTTACCGCAACGCCGGCGGGAAATCAAAGCACCACCGCCGCTTAAATACACTCCAACATCGCGTTTTGCCCAGGGCCAGTTTGGCCGACTCTTGCAAAGATTAAGTGTAACTTTTCCTCATTGTAAAGATGGAAATTAAAACGGTGTTATATTCCAGTCCTAATTTACTTTATGGAATCTTGAAAAATGTTTTTATTGCTTTTCACGTTTTTAGAAAAAAACATGAAATGCAGTAAGGGTAGTTGGTTAGTTATTTTAGAATATATTGAAAATATTGTTTGAGCATTATTTAAAACACCATTTTTATGTAACATGACAAGTTTCGTGCAGTTTTAAGCCGGGTTGGTGTAATCGCCCCGAGAGTTTCTAAATTTCCTTCGTCAACTGGATTTTCCTTCTATTTTCCACCCTCGTGCGGCGAAATTGTGGAAAATTGTCGAATTCGCGCCGAATATCCTGCGGCGCTTGAATTTGTACGATTTATATGATATTTCTGACAGCCAAGCATGAGATTAAGACATTTTGATTACTTTTTGTCAAAAGTATAGATGGCGCCGAAAGATACTATACGTTTTTGGATTAACATTGGTTCTTACGAGTGAAGGCGCCGGGCTCAGGTATAAAAAAATATATTACAATTTCTTTCTTATTATATTTTTTATTATAGTTTTTATATAAATTGTATTAAAAAAACATATTTTATTATTACGTGCACCAATTTCAAGCACATAATTGATAAGAATTATTTACCCGATGGAACAATTTTGTGAATTTAATGCTATTTCAAAATGTTTTTATTAGTAGTAACATTTAAAAATAACAAACTACATTTTTACCATGCAATAGTATTATTGTTTTACAATATTTTCAACAATAGTTACTATTGTTTATAAGAGGACTAAAAATTTTTCTGGAAGACAACAAATTACTAAAAATATTCACTCAACAAATTATAATTTTTCCTCTTTTAAATTTTAACGTTGGAAATCCGGGCCAGTAACTTTATTTTTACCTGCAATGTAATTAAATTCTAAATGAAAATGTTTTGTATGCGTTGTTTAGAATACACATTTTTTTACAATATATTTATGCCGACAAGGATTGCGTGATTTTCCGCGTAAAATTAATTAAATTTTAATTGAAATCAAACACCACGCGCACGTATTGCGGTACGTCGTGCGTTTGTTTTGATCGCGGCATTGCCGAGAGCTTTTCGGTTATATATATTTTTTGACGGCGTTTTTTGGTAAAAACCTAATAAACTGATAAAATCCATAAAAGCAAACAGAACTCGCGCGCGTTTGACGAGATGAAACAAACATTTCGGCCAAAATATTAATTAGTGGGCCGTAAATTGCAAAACACGAACATTTCCACATTTGTCAAATATTGATGATTTAGTTTTGCGGTTATTTTATAACTCTGATTTTTATTGTTTTGTCGCTTGTGCCTGAAATATCCTCTCGGTCGTCATTGCAGTGTTTTGATATTCATCGAACATTACATTTAGATGCGGATTAAAATTGGATTTTGGTCTGCGAAGAATGATTTTTTCGGTTGTCAATATTACCGCTAAGCGTTGTTGTAACGTGCAGTAAAAGTATGCCGAATAACACAATAAATCACCAAAATAAAGTTGCCATGATAGTTTTATGATCTTTACATTAGTTACATATTTACAGCACCCTGCATAATTTTGTTTAGTAGGTAAGGTTTTTATTATTGAATTGACATGGCTGTTTGTAAAATAAACGAAATGTAATAATGTACAAAATTGTTACATTAGAGGAACATACCAAATTATTTTTAAAGTAGATAAAAAATAATAAAAATAAAAAAGATTTAAAATGATATGTGCTTGAATCTATTTAATTATTTAAGTTTGAGTATTCCAATATGAAACTAAAAAAGAGCAAAATGTATTGGTTTTTGGTTAGTTTGACAATTTTAGTTTTTTGTTGAATTTGTAGCGTAAAATAAATTACCGTTATATATAACTAGTATATTTTTAAGACAAAACAATAAAAGCCGTATTTAATATTAATTGTCTGATAACATCAATATGTTTTTATTAAAAATAGTAATATGATGGGTAATAATTCATCTTTTAAAGTAACATCTTTACAAACGGATTATAATAACTCATTCAATTTGATAAGCATTCAAAAAAAATTAATAGATTGTTTTATTTTTTTATTAAACTAGTATTTGGCAATTCAGTTTTATAAATAATAAAATTGTGTGAGTATATTTTTTGTAAAAGATTAGTTGATCAATAAAACGTAGTATAATTTGTTCTAATAGCATAAAGAGTTTTTTAGTAATTACTTTAAATAGTTGCAATTACAAAACAAATGGTTGCAAGAACCTAATGTGAAATTTGAGTTTATAATGTTTGAAGATTACTTTAAAATATACTAAGAATAGTAGCAATAACTGCTTTTTAATTTATATTTGGTATGATTCTTTTGTTATTAGTTAGTACATTATTTTTTCTGGAAATTAGTAATATATTAAAGAAAAAGGATTATAGTTATTTGCTAGAGTGGCATGTTTAATTTCAAGTAAAACTCAAAGTCATTATGTTGATACATATGCATAAGCAGGACATGTACGTAGTAGATGATAATAATATGTACTATGCGGTAAGATGCATTTTTAGCTTTAAAACTTTAAAACAAATTTGGTTGTTTTGTTATTTAAAATTTGTATAATTTAGTAGGGACAATCTCAGTTATGCAAGCATTCAAAAAAAGCTTATCAGCTAAAAAAACGAATTCAAAAAAAAATGGAAGAATATAGACAAATAATCATTATTGATATTGTATAGTTGTAGGTATCTAGTAATAAATATCAATCAAATAAAAGTTTATTACATTATTTGATTCTAATTGGTTAAGAAAATATTTATTTAAACTTAAGGAATTATAGAAAACATAAGCAACAAATCATACGTATCGAAAGCCAAGTGATGCCAGCTATTAATATCTCCTAAAAACTAGTATTTTCTTCCAACTCCCTGACACGGCTTTTAAGATTGAGTCGTCTATCTGGAAATGTATTTATTTTTGGTGGATGTACCGGTAAAACAAAACTTAAAACTAAAAGCCCTACAACTATTACTGCAAAAATAACTACAAAAAAATTTTATATATAATGTTTTGGTAACTTATACATCTTTAATGTGTATACATTTTTTTCGTACTGTATAAACCAAACACATGCAGAATATTGAATTTATTAATAATTGATGCAAACGTGTGTATTCACTGAAGTTTGATGCGTGACTTTTTTGTTAACGCATCATCCTTGTGCCTTGCGGAAGCACCCGCGATTGTTGTTTATTCATTAATGCTATTCAAAAGCGGATCAAACGATTCGCGTTTTCATTCGAATGCGTGCACAATTTCGTTTGTACAATTTCAAAATCAACGCAATCAACCAAAAACTGAAATTTCAAATAGGTAGTCATAATGGTAGTCATGTGGTTGATAGAGAAAAACAACCTAAGATAATATTTTTTTAAATTGTAAATAATAAATAATTTGACATATAATCTATATAATAGTGTGCAGCTTCTCCGAGCGGCCGTAGGGATGGTAAAAAGTTTGAAATAATTAATTAAGCAAATAATCGATAAAATCGTTTACAACATTATATGCTGTTTAATCAATTATAATTGAATTTGAGATTAAATAAACTTTTTTTTTTTATCAATCTTCAATATAATGGTGAAATTAACACTTTAATGTTAAAATTTATATAATTAATGGGTCAAATTTGGTGGTCACCGGATTTTTTTTATGTTGTTGCCTAAAAATTATAAGTTTTTACTTATCATACGTAAACATTACACGTTAACTGAGATTCATAATTCTAAATTCTTTAATTTCTGTTTGATACATCATTTTTAGGAAAATCAAGTTATATAGCTAACCAAATAGATTAATTGCAACTAAATTAATAACAATTCATATTATTTTATTGAAGAAGTAAAAAAAAGTTTATGGTTTAATCTAGACTTTAAAATTTTCCATACCAGAAATATGTTGTATAATGTACAATTTTACCCAAAATTGTTTAGAACCATTAATTATATTGTATTTAATTTAATTTGCGTATATTTATTTTGTTTTTTTTATATTAAAGCAAAACTATTTTCTTTATTGTAGTTGTTCAATAATTTAATATGTGAATTTATTAGGGTATATGTGTATATATTGATCTATTGTTTTAATATTTAATTAATACTTTAGAAAGTGTATTGTTAAAGCAATTTGAAAATAAAGTTTTAAAATATTAAAATACTAGTGAGAGTTTACAACATCTAGTTGACGTAAAAAACAGGTAAATAATTTTGCTTTTAGGTACATATATGGTTTTTAACTTTTCTATTAAAACATGCCATTTCTGTCAATAACTTAATTATTTATCAATACTTTTTAAATTAATAATTATAACAACAAAATAAAAAACACAAAGTGACTTTTTGTACAATTCAATACAAATAGTAATTTATACATATCAGTATAAACTAGAATAAATTGCTTATTGATTGGTGTTCAGTTTTCTCTTTTTTATAGTTTTTCTGCAATTGCGTTTTAAATTTCATCATTCTTTCTCTGCAATCGCACAACGCAGAAAATCTCACCAAAACGTCAGTTTTACAGTTTCATCCGTCAGGATAAAATATCGCATTCATCAATATCGTATTCTCGTAATACATTCCACCCCTTGCGTGTTTCCGCCACTGGATTGTGAATTTCTCCTTTTTTCCTTTTCAAACGCAGCGCCCGCCGGCGGAATCGGTCGGATGATTGATGCAGAGACAAACGACGCGATTTGTCCACAAAAAACTACAAAAACGTCCAAACGACGGCAAAATTAATTATAAAAACAATCAAGCGCGAAGAATCCTCAACTAGCAACAATGGCTTTTGGTGAAATATTTAATTGCACAATAGTTAAAATAATAAAGTTAGCACTTGAAGTTATTCCAGGTATTATAATTGTAGTTGTTTGTTGTCGCCATAATTAGTGCTGCATGACTGAAGAATGTCCGGCAAAACGCGTTAATCTTTTATGCAAGTTTTCTGCGCGGTTTTCTACGGCACAACACAGATATTCCATTATTAAAAAAAACTGTTTTCAAATACAGGGGAAATTACAAAATTAAACTTTAAATGGTATTTTATTGAAAAAATAGCAAACTTTAACAGTTTTAACAAAATGTTCTATAACAAAATCTTTATAAGGTGAACAAATGTAATTTATAAAATTTTTAATTATCTTTACTTCTACCGTTTTAATGTCAACGCGTGTTTGTATTACGTGAAAGCGCCGTGCGTTTTAGATTGCCCGCCAGAAAATAGATTTAAATTTGCACGAATGTTAACGAAAGTCAATTAAAATGCTTTAAAACCTGCAGAGGTATGTGAATACGCTGCGCGCTTTGCTGCGCAATATGGCGCGCATCCGGCGCGCCAGCAAAATTAATTTACCTAATCCTGCGTTTAATATTTGTTGGCGTATATACGCCGCTGATTGTTTAAGTCGTCTTTCATGCGGCGATGTTGCAGGACGTCGGGGCGCACCGCAAAGTGCAAAAGGAGTATTTGGAAAGATTTATTAAGGGTTCTAAAAGGGTTGATGACGCAAACGTTGTTTCATTATATTTCATTAAATTTATTTTTGTTATTTTTTGTTTTTGTTTAAGAGTCTTATTTGAAATTCTTAATATTACGTGAAAACGCCAGACAATTTGCAATTATTTTAGTTACATTAGTTACCGGGAGAATACTCCTACTTGGTTAATCACTGGAGCTACTGATTTTTTAAGAAATACATATTAAAGGTTATTAAAAAGTTAATGTAGACATTGAATAATTTTAAAATCAAATTAGACATATTTTAATATATTTGTTTTAAACTTTTATTATTATTATTATATGCAGAAACGCCGGGTACTTTTTTAATACAATGTTTCATAACAACTAATGATGTGTTTTTGAAATTATTTTAATTTTTCTTTAATTTTATCTTGATTTGTCTTTGAAAAAGCACCAAAACAAATATAAAGTTAGAGAGATCAAATAAATTTGGATCGGATTGTAGACAAAGAGTAGAGAAAAAGCATCTTCAACAAACAATGCTTGAATAGTTTTCGTCGGTTTTACTCCGCGAGATTAATTAGACTCGCAGGAACAATCCCAAGACTGTGCTAGTACACAAACTGCATTTAACCACGTTACAGAAGGACTAATGCGTTTTTTATTTTGATTTTGTGTTCTGCAGAGAATGGAGTTCTGGATTAGCGCCGAACAGCCGGAAAACGCATACAAAACAAAAAATAAACGGGGACAATAATTAATAATCACAAAAATTCAAGCGGAAAATGATTAATGATTATAAAATTAATGATTATAAAATTGTTTCTAAACGACCGGCGTTTTCACTTTTAAAACCCACGCACTAACAAAACGTTAATATTTTGAAAACAAGACTTTGCATTGTTTGTGTTTTTATTTAGTCCTCGGCAACTGAAATACGAAGAGTCTTCCGAGATGATCGATAGCTTTGCCGTCGGCCGCCGCCACAGTCGCCGCCGCCGTCGCATAAATTACAGCCATCAATTAAATCGCTGGAGATTCGGCAAGGGCTTTCTGGTGTCGCTATCGTTGCAGACTCCTCAACCCTTCCGGAATAATCTATTCAGGGGTGTTTTGGGGTTAAATTTAGGCTAGATTTAAGATGAAAGGAGATATATTTGCGTAATCCGCTGTAAGTTTTGCAGAACTCTAAAGAAAATGATGGAATATTTACATATTTTGTTGTTTATCTTTAAATAAGCTCTAATAGCCGTGGAATATTTTGTTATTATAAGTAAATTAGAAACACATTTTGAATGTTTATTCAGTTTTTACAGAATTTCACTCACACCCCTTTGGTTGGTTCTGTATACTTGATAAAAATTTGCAGAGGTTTTATGCTTTTTACAGCTGCGTTTTCTTTTTTTATTGGGCGGTAGAATAAAGTGTGAAAATATTTAATTAACCTAGGCTTGGCAAATGAGATTGTAAAAAGTTACAGACGACTAGATTGTAATTAATATTTTATTTTCTATACAGGAAAATAAATTGGACAGACGTGAACCAAAAAATAATTTTAAACAACGCGTCGATGCATTCGGCGTCCGAGTTTAGCCGAACAGGTTTCACATATATTTGCTTATAACAGTAAGATTATAAACTAATACTAGAAGAACTGGTTTAAGTCTTGTATCATAGAGCTATATTTATCCACGCCACACAATCAGATATTTTTTCAGTAAATTTATCACGTCTATTCTATTTTTTCTTCTAATTATAGTTTATTTTAGAACTGGGGTTTTTCTATGGTCAGGCTCAATAGAATATGTGAAACGAAACGTGCCGCTTGCATTGTGATGAATAGAAGGGGGTGCCGACACGTCCCTCTTCAACCGACGCGGTGTTAAAATCAGAGGGTGTGAGTATCAATTCCTATTTCTCTATTCACGTCTTTTTGATGGTAGGCTTGGTCAACGCGTCAACATAAAATAACATATGGTCATAAGGGAGACAATTTTATAATATATTATAGAGATATTATTGCATATTGTGTACTATCTATTAAACATTTACATTAGAAGTGTAGTAGTAGGTTTGGACAGATAATGTAACAATAATGTTACAAAAATGTGAAATGTTGCATTATTATATGAAGCTACCAATACATTGGAGAAAATCAATACCACTTGAAAGATAAATCGATGAACGATGAAGCCTGCTTCAAGAGATAACACATGATAAAAATTATAGTTATATTTGAAAAAGTAATAAGAAGTTATATAAATGTTATTTATTTGTGCTTTAATACAAAGCTTCAGAAACGTTTTGGATTTCTTAATTGTGGAACACAATTCAACATGTTGTTTGTGTGATATAGTTTAATCTCAACTTGATATTGCAAATCTCATTTTGAAGTTGTTTAATCCCAATTAATATTGTTTAGTTTCAACTTGATATTGTAAATCTTATTTTGAAGTTGTTTAATCCCAACTTGAAATTGATTAGTCTCATTTTAATGTGCCTTGTCTCAATTTGAATATGTTTAATCTCAACCTGAAATTGATTTGTTTTATTTTAAACTTGAAAAGGTATAGTAGTGTAAATATAACTGCTAACAATGGATGGACGTTTTTATAAAATGTCTTTTAGCATGGTAACCTTTATGTAATACAGAAGTTGTTCGAATTTAATGCAGACATCACTGCAGTAAATAATGGTGATGTAAATTGTGTATGTATTGCTGCTATACATGGATATTAGATATAGTTTGGGAACTGTTACATGAATACAACAAAAATGTCTATATAGATGCTAACATTGGATGGCTTTTATAAAATGGATGTGATGTGTATATTGCAAAAGCAACTGATCATTTTGATTTAGTTAAATTATTTAGGAACAAGGTAATGTGGGATTGGATTAATATTGACGTGCAATGCCTGTGTATGCGTTAGCGATAATTCTAGAAACTATTAAGTGTGGAGACATACAATTAGTTCTAGAAGGAAAAAATAAGGTTGTGAATTGGTGGAAAGATGGATAAGAGATGAATAGTCAGTCGTTATAAAGTATATGGCTTTGATATATCAATCCTAAAAATGACACATTGGTATTTTTTATTTAAGGTGAACCATCTTAATTTCTACCTCTACGTATGGCAATAGAATGTTGATATTGAAATAATTTATGATTGTTCTTCATATATATCATAATTTTATGCATTTGGTAAAACATCATGCTGAGCCTTTTTTAAAGATAAAACTAATCCGTTATTTCATTCTTTTGCATTTTTTGTACCCCTTGTTAAATGCCACCGCCTTCGGCGCGGAATTAAGTGGCAATGCCCGAGGAGCCGTTGCGATGGATATTGAACAAATAATGCGCGGCGTGCGTGCATGCGGTGACCAAACCGGATTTGACACCCTTTCATTGCGCGCGTTTTATTGCCGCAGGCGCGTCGCGTGCACTCGTCCAGGGGAATGATTTGGAGGAGCGACTTTGGTCTAGTGGGTTTTTGAATTTGATGCCGTAGCATTCATATGCTAATGCTTACACTGTGCGTGCACGCCCTGCGCTAAAATTTCTACCAAGATGATGCCGATCCTTTTGATGCTCGGTGCCACCGTTTGAGCGAATATTTACGAGCTGCTAAGCAAAGCACACTGAAACATAAAGCAATCGAGGAGGACGATACCAAAATAGATCAGGTTTTGATATATGTCGACAAGGTACTACTATATTTACTGTGAACGATAATATATTTTTTTAGAAGAAAACCAATCTTTATTTATTTATGCCTGTGTTTCTTCTTCTTCTGGATCGATTCTATTGTAGAATTCTGATGTTATCCTTGATATCCGATCAAGTGCCCTGTCGTCTCCACGCTCATCCACTTGACGTTTTTCATGTTTTTCCGATTTTTACCAATTATACCAACACCAGCTATAATTGGTTCGTTGCAATGTACATTATTTGCAAAAGATATTAAGCCAGGAAGTTAGGTACAAGGACGGAATAATTGGAGCCTGTTGTGTTGTTTAATTAATTGGCATTAATGTCTAATTTAGACATCTCAATCAGTTGAGATCGCTAAGATAACCGCATCCCGCTTGCGTTAATTTTCCTCACCGCCTCCTGATTAACAATCAACCCAATTACAGTAATTACAAACATCATATCACGATGCACAACACAAAAATAATTTCCAAATACATTAAAACGTAATCAAAATTAATTTATTTGCTAGGTGGCGTTGTTGTCGCGCTGTAGATGAAGAGGGCAACCGCTGCAGATGACATTCAAGTAGTTTTGAGTTTTCATGCGCGGCGCAAAGCTAATTAAATAAAATAAATGAATATCTTGCGTGCGCGGTGCACGTGTGCAGATGGCGGACATCGCGGCCATTTTGCGTTGACGCGTGCACGCGACAGTAACGCCGGAATAATTGTTGTTTACCGTCCGCGGTTGTCATTAATTTAAAGCCGTGTGTTTCATGTAATATTTTGGCATTGTTTTGTTCGTCGCATTCGTTTTTGTCAAAACGTTAATGTACCGTACGTCCGAACATAACTTCATCTCTCTGCTATTCTGCGATTTATCGCTACTCTTCTCATTTTTAGAAGAGGTAGGTGATTTTTTAAAGCACTGTCGCGTACCGTGGATTTAAAGAACTTTTATTTTACGACTGAACGATGCGCAATTACGACGCGCACGACCGGTGACAAAATGGCGACCGCCATCGCGCGCGTGCCGCGCCGCCCGTAATGACATTAAATTTGCATTCGCAGTTTTGCATGCGTGATTTGGCAACGCATGTTTGCGCGAGCGTCGCGCGGGGCGACGAGGGGGCGGCGATGGTGTTTCGACATTCGGAACGACATCGCCATCGACACGCGCGCTATAATGGCGTCGACGAACGAATTTGCATGCCGACGCCGAGGGTGGGCGGTCGCGGCGCCGAAAGTGCGGCAAACTGCACCCCCAGCGTAACATGCTGCCGGCTCATCTGCATGCGATTATTTCAGCTCATCTGCGCAAATTTACAAATTTATGGGGTCGAATTGATTCTCGTTTTGCTTGTTGGGGAATAATATCGTAGGACGGTTTCAAAAACGAAATGTTGTAAAAAAAACTAGAGGGCGTAAAATTATTGTAATACCTTTCCTATCTCATGTTGCGATCGGAGAAAGCGCAATTTGTATGCGCAGTGTTGTGCTGTGTGCGCGGATGATGCCCGACGGCGTTTTGGGAAATTACACGCCGTCGCCGCCTTCATTGCGTAAGGCGTCGGAGGTTGATTGCATGCGGGAACTAATTTCACGGATTTCATTACCGTCCAACTAGACGTGTAAATAGACAAGGCTTCTGGAGACTTCTCACCTCATTCCTAGACGAAGAATGTTGTCCTAGTTGGACTTCTAGTTGTTCCGAGTTGTGTGATTGTCCGCCAACGTTTGAATAAGTCATATTTATTAAAGTGGTGCATACTAAAGCATGTTAACAATGAATATGGAACTTGATATATTTAGATTTTTTATGTTTGATAATGATTTTAAAATCTGCTCGCACAAAAATTAGGAAATATTTGCAAACAATTTAAAAGCAAATTCAACCGGTTATTGTTTAATATTAGTGGTATTTTTCTTATTTTTATGTTTTTGAATATACTGGGTTATTTATAACTCTTTAAAATTGAAGTTAATTGTATATTATTTTTATATTTAGAAATCATTTCGATGATGTATTGTAAAATACTAAGTTAATTGTTAGAAATAATTAGTTTAAATAATTAATAAATTATTACAAAATCATAATAAATTTCTGATTAAAAATAAATGGTTTGTTTAAGTTTAATAATTGTTTTAGAAGGATGAAAGGTAAACATATTTAAATGCATAATCTAAAAGTAAAATTATTTAATTTTTGGATAGTATTTTTTTAAAACTTTTATAACTCTTTGATTTTCAGGTATGTAGCCTCAAATTATCAAAAAATTTTAAATGTTGTTTTATTTATATATAATATACGTTATTATAACACAATTAACTATGAAGTATTGGTAGTATCTCTAGAAAAGTTTAAACAGTTTAAAAATTATAGAACGTTGAAGAAGGTGAAAAAAATCAGACATAATTTTTATTTTGTTATATTTCAATTTATTTGTTTTATTCTTATCAAAGGCATGCTCA
>JAODGE020019586.1:0-27316 GCA_027574965.2 Ecitophya simulans
CATTGTTCGTAAACAAACGACAAATCGAGAACAAACGCGCACCGAAATCGGATCGGTCGCAGCTTTCCTCGGCGGCTGTTTGTTTGCATTGTTAACCGACGACGAAATTGAATTGACGCGTTCACCGAGAGTTTAAATAAATTAAACTTCAAAAATGATTCACATGGGGTCATTAACTACGCGCGAGGCGCACGCGTACGGCCCCAACCTTCGCCTAACATTAAGTAAGCATTGCAGTGCGTACAATGAGCAGCACTTCAAAAACTTGATTGGCCGAATTTTGGGGAATGTCAATTTTGTGTAATTTGTTTGAGTAAATCTTGTAATAGCGGAAAGCACTCGTTTGCATTGTCAAATGAAGACCGATTAAAATATATTTTACAACAGATATCATTGACAAGCGCTTAGCATTTTTAATTGAATGATGTCGAACATTGCGACGTTTTATTACAGTTACCCGTTATTTGCATTTAAAAACATCTCCGTGTTAAACCTTATGAACCAAATCGTGGATCGGCATCGGTCCCAAGTCCGAGATGTCAAATTATTGTCGGGTCATAAAAAAATTCTACCTGAATGTGTAACCAAGAACGGATTGAATTAATATTTGTGTTACCACCAACTTTTAGACGGTCTTCTTCTTCTTAATTTTGTATTTAATTGGGCCAATATAAAAATTGTTCAATAGTTCGAAATGTTACACACAGCGGGTCGTATCGTTAAATTATTAATTAAATAAATAGAAAAGTCTTAATTTTGATAGTTCAACCTTTCTCCAATCTCATTCTTAGGCGGGCTATACTGTATCTGACCATTGTGTCTTACAATTAGCAGCCTTAGCAGTCTGGACCAAAATGTGCGCTAGGATAAGCAGTGAGCGCGCGCAATGCTCGTTCTTCGAGAGTTCGATAACTCAAATTAATCATTATTATTATGTATTTAGACCTAAATTGACTATGTAACAATACTCATTCAAGATGTTACTCTCAATTAGAAATTAATTAGACACGATTGACACAAATCGTCAAACAGTAAGGTAATCTTCTGGTCCGAGCGTTCTGAGATCAGCCATTAAATTATCTGCTCGCGATGTAAGCGCATACGAATCGGACAGCATGATGACCATCTTGGCCGCTTTTCATTTTCTTCAGTTTCTGGTTGCCTCACATTAATTCCAAGATGTGTTCTCGGACGCAAAGATTATCGCCCGATAGACCGAGAGAAGATTTTTAGAGCACAAATCGCTTAGCTTTGCAGCCAAATCTATCGAAATGGTTAATTACAAACTCGCAACGATTTCGGAATAACGATGCGCGATTTTTATTATTAATTTAATTATCGCAGAAATCACAGAAGTAATTAGAACGGCCGCTGAATAATTAATTAGCTAGAGATGCGCGTCGAGTCGAAAGCATATAATTTTACTTTGAAATCTGCACTGATTTGCATAGGTATTTATTAAGTTCGCAATCTGATTTTCGATTTTAATTGCCGCATTTCTAATTGTGGACTCGTTAAAGCTAAGTAATTTAAAAGGCGCTTATCTTTTAGAGTGAATTTCGTATTCCTAAAACACTAGCTCGTATTAAATAACGTCCTGATTTCCAAGAAAAACACCTAAAACTAAACTTGGATTTAGTTACAGCATCACTAATAAAGTAGTCGTTAAAGATAAGCTTTGAAAAAATTGCTTATTATTTATATTTCTATTGATCTACACTGTTAAATAAACTTTTAATTTTTAAGAGAAGTATCAAATACAAAATTTATGATTGAATTGTGGTGAAACAAAGTAAGAAGTAATTTTTATTAAAAATCTATTATGTAACTAATGTAAAAGATAATAAATTAGGTCATATTAAACAGCGTCTTGCTTTTTAATAGATGCACCTGAATGTCAGGTTAAATTTTTTTTAGTTTATACTAGCATGTAACATGTAACTGTTTTCCAGCAAATGTAACAATTATTCTACGCTATTCCTAACAATCTCCTCCCACCGTTCGATCAATTTCTCAGTACCCTTTTACCAAAAATCCAGTTTAGAAGTCTATTTTGAATCTTTCCACGATTTGCATAAAATTTGAATATTACCAGTACAATGTCGCAATGTCTTTGTTTGTTAGCACACGTCAAAGGAGAGACGCCAACGACAAGAATCAAGTAGGACCTGCAGTCACAATCAGAGAAAACGTCTGGGGAATCTCGGTCCCTGGTGCATTCAGAGATGCCGAAGAAGAACCAAGTGGTTGAAAAGCGTCTCGACGCAGTCTAGTGACAAATATATACGGAGCTCGCCAGCAGAAAAAAAAATCCTCAAGAGAGGTCTCCAGAATGAGCTGCTTAACTTCGTCGAGTCCAGATTTCTGACAAAGCGGCATCGACAAACTGGTTAAACAATGATAGGAACTTGATTAAATTGTTATAACCGTCTAAAAAGAGTCAATTGTTTTCACTATCATATCAAAAAGTTTCAATTGCAGCAATTTTAACGTCGAAATCGTCCACGGCATGGTTTTTTTAGCGAATTTAATGAATGAGATTATATTAAATACTGTCCTGGTTTAAATAATAGCATAAAAAAGTTAATTGGATCTTGCTCTGTAAGACGAATCCAAGTAGCAGGCAAAGACACCAATCGAGCTAGAAATAAAATTGCAACAGATAAATAATAAATAAAATCCAACACTCGTTCGACCTCGGAGCTGACGCACATCGACAGAGACAGAATCCCAAAGCGTGTCATTAGAATCGCAATGCGCTGATTGATGTCGGACTTTCGTTCTTCTTCCGGCCGTCCGGCGGCGCCGATGGTTTTTCCGCGTCGCTGAAAATTAAATCGGCCCCAACGAATGCCGAGCGCGGCGCGGTAATAGCTAATAATAATAATGTTAAACGCGCGTTTATCTTGTTACGGCGCGGGCCGTCTCTAATCGGCGTTCGGCAGTGTAACGGCTGCGAAGACGTTGCATGTGCGCGGCCGGCCAAATTGTTCTCTAACAAGATCGCGCGCGGCGGCGACGCGAGGCAAAACCGGAATGCGAGCGCGCTCGCGCCGAGAAATTGAAATTTGGGTTAGCAGATCACGCGCGTTCGGCGCACGCAAACCGCACGGACTGACCGAGCGGCGGCGGCGGTGGCGGTGGCGGCGGCGAAGCGAAGAAGAGGTTGAGAGGCGCGCGACGCCCGCCGCGCGTTCGAATTTCGCCGTCTAATTAATCGCCGCGACGCGCTGCTCGCGCTTCCATTCCGCCGATTACAATTTCCAATTGGAAATACATCGTTTTTCCAAGCAGGCAGCGCCGCAAAGCGTAATTACGCCTGGCAACGGTCGAATGATATTCGACTGACATTCGGCGAACGCAACCGAAACAGATTTACCTGTTTGAACGCGAGAAGAATAGACGACTGCCACGTCCGGCGATGCAATTATCGATAATCGCTCGCTTTCTAATTAATTAACGTCTCGCACGATATCTACCGTTCACTTGACAAGCGGGACGGTGCACACGGGCTCCGTTCGTTTTGTCGAAAATTGACCTGAGGTAGACTGGATGCTTATTGAGGGTCGACTCCTCTTTTTGCCTGTTTTGTGGTCGAAGGTTATTGCTTCTATAGTGGCAGATTACGACTATTTAATTATATATGTGCTAAGAGATCCTTTTTACGATGGCTCGATAAATAGTTTCGCGGTTCGTCATTCATTTAAAAGTCAAGTGTCTGAATATTTATCTCGAGTAGAATTTCGACAAAGCAACCTGGATCCGCGCACATCGGTGCACCGAAAAGGAATCGGGCGCACTTTGTTGATTCTTCCTCGTGCGCGCGACGGCGACGATTCCAATGCGTCGCGCGCGCGTCACTCGACTTCATTATGCGAATTGACACCGATTGTCAGATTATTATGTATAACGGCATATTAATGCGCGAGATGCTACTACCGGCTGCCGGCGTTGATATTGATATTCACACACACGAGAGGCGCGAAGGCCTAGTGAACCTAGTTTTCACTTTTCGCACAAAACGAGGATTTGTTATTGACGCTTGCCACTTGATCAGTTAGCTTCATAAATGCACTAGTTTGCGTCTTCAACGAGCATAATTATATTCTACGAAATGTTTGCTTAATTTCCAATTATATAGTAGGGCATTAAAATGGTACGGTAATGTATAATAATTATTTTTCCTTGGAACTAATTCGAAATACTTTGGTTTGCTAATTTGGTTGTTTTTTTTGGCTGTCCAACTTTCCAGATTAAAAGTTACCGGGTCAGAGTGCGCCGCGCGTGGCGCTCATAGAGACGTAAGAGAGAACGGGTCGACGCGTGAGTGCGCAGCGCGACGCAGCGCTGAACTATTCCTGGAAAGTTGGCCAGCCTCTCTTTTCTGTTGATGTTAGTAGATTTTTCTACTTCTTTTCTACTACTAGACCGAATGAACACGTTTATCGACGTGCAAAAGTCGCTATTCATGTTTCTAAGTTGTGATGCAATTTATCAGTCTCGATGGAATTGTAAGGCCGCCGTTTAATTATTTAATTTATCGTTCGTACGATAATACACTTGTCGACGCGCGGCGTTGTTGAGTTACGGTACGATGCGATCGAATGGCGTGGGCGCGCGGACGTTGATGTTGACACCGTGCGCCATCGTTACAGTTAGGATTTCGCTCGAGCGCGCGGCCAAAAAACAAATCAACGACAAAACGAGAACCGAAGAGAAAAGGCCGTCCGAACGCACGTGCACGTGCACGCCGGACGGCGCTGCATGCCGGCCGCGAAAAACCGCGGCCGCGCGGCGTTACCATTACTACCATTACTACCATTACTACACCGCGGACGCAAAGAAAGAAAGATGCAACGGCGGTGCGTGCCCACGAAACGCGAACGCGTATGCAAATGTCAGTGTCGCGCGCCGCGGCGTTTAAAACGTAATTCTCGTCATTACGTCGCGGAAATATTTAGTCGGCCCGCCTCCTGCATCGGTTGCGTCGGGCGAGGTGCGCGGCCTAACGTTCTCTTTATTTCGTGTCATCCTATTTCTCGGCGCGCGCGCTTTCTTCGTTTTTGCGCACAGCGGTCGGTCCGTGCCACGCCACGAGCGAACGCGCCACGGCAACGTTTTGCGTGCATTGTAACGCAACACTAAAAATTAAATGTTAAAGCCGTACGCATTCATACAGGGAAAAACGAAACAGTTTTGCTATCTGCAAACACTTACCGATAAACTCAGCCATAATATTGCTTGAATGAGGTTGGATTGCTAATGTTGACCAACGTCAAGCTGCCGACAAAACCGTACCGAAACATGGTCCAATAAGAAATTACATGGAGGTTATCGCAAAACGATAATTGACCATCTGTGCAAATCTTCATCCCACGATATTGCATAATCACATAGAAAATTTTCTTATCTTTCGAATGGCACTAGTTTCATCAAAAATTATACAGCGTAGCAATATGAAAATTGACTTTAAAGTTAAACTTGCACACTCATTTAAAATACACGTGAAAATAGATTTCTGTCATAAAATCACTGTTGTATATCTTTATGCGACGATGTTTTTTTTATTTTTCGAATGACACTAATCTCGTCAAAAATTATCTAGCGGAGCTATATCAAAATACAGTTTAAATGATGGGGTAAACATTTATTTATTATTAATATAATTTCTTCAAGAGTGGCTAAGTTTGGTATCAAACGATAGAGAATTACATGCATTTTTGGTTTTTAATGGTAATTTTGATCAATGTAATAACGTGTTAGTATTTATAAAAATTGTCAATAACTTCTTTTGTGTTGAAAAATTTCTTTTGTCGGTACGCTTTTGTCGCTAGCTTGACAGCTCTGAAAAGTTGCAGTTTTTTTTGGGAAATATATTATGCCAGATTTTCATTCAAGTCTTAATATAGATTTCAGTAAAGTTAAAAGGTTACAAAGCTGTATCTTGCCTCATCGTACTGTAACCTACTCTGGTGCTCTCTGGTCATTCGTTTGTTTCGAGTTTTTAACATAATTCAATTCCCGTTTAATTCAGGCTCCTACTAAATTAGACGCTGTAGATTAATGTGCACCATTCTCGATAGAATCGGTCGAAACTTTAATTTCGCGAGAGGTCAGCTTGGATCGATTGAACCGGCCACCGTGCGGCGCTCTCTTCCGCCTTCTTCGCGAGCGTCGGGCGTCGGTCCGCGCGAACCCCGCCGGCGGCTTAAGTCTTATAAACAGCCGGCTTTACGTCGCACTTAAGAAATATTTACGGCCATCTCTTCTTCGCGACGACACTTCGCCAAGGTGGACGACGTTCGGGGTGGCATTGAAATCGCGACAAAATTGTGCCGACGATTTCCGAATTTTACATACGGATGCGTGTAATGCACGTCGCGTCGTGCGCTAATCGAGATCGACGTCGACGAAAGCGTATACTTAACGCGTGGTTATCGCGTAAGCGGTTAATTGGCGCTTTGTTTTTCTCGCGTGCGATTTTTGAATTTGTGAGCATCGCGTTAATAAATTACGTCGATACGATCTACACGCGCGGCTGACGCCTGCCTGCGGAAAAAAATCAATTAGTGGTTATTACGGCTCGTTGACGATCGCAAAGCAAACATGCAAAGTTTATCGCCGACTTACCAATTGCAGGCGCGCAAGTTTTGAATTGTCGCCCATTGGAAATGAATAGGTTAAAATGATAGGTTAAAGGTTCATTAGAATATAAATGGGAGACGATAGTACTGTTTCTTTTAATGCTTATTTATAACAGGTGTTATATTATGTTATTTTATTACAACAATTTTAGAAACTGGTATGGTTTACAGAAAAAAACACTTAGGAGGCGCGGAATGATGTAATAATGCTCTACAAACAAGTTCTATAATGTAATTTTGTTAAAACCAACGATTTAATAATTATTTAAGTAATAAATCATGTGCGTTCATATTAAACACCTGTCGTACCACGATTTGTATAAAATTTGTGTACTTTACCATTGGATAGCTAATTTTCTGCTGTATAACTCTATTCTCCTCATTTGTTATCGTTTGTAGTTGATGGCTCCTCAGCATCTACAAACTGGTCGATTGGTTAAATTGTTGTTATGATCACCAGATTGTCTTATTTATAGTTATCGTAAAATAATGGTGAATAGAGTGAACAATGAAACGGCTATGACTTACTACTCAACCCAATCAATCATGAACGAGCAGTAGCCTATGAAACTAAAACGTTATTTTTTTACCACATCGTTAATAAATTAATAGGTACAAATTAGAAAGCATAAAATCCATGGAAATGTTTCAGTCTATTAAATTGTATTGTACTTTATTTCAAAGATTTAGGTTACATGTTTGATTTATTGGAAGAATATTATGATTCGTGGAATGAAGAAATTTATTTAGACGTGGTAGGTCAGAACGTACACAAGCAGCAAGATTGTGACAGTTCGGAGTCTGCTTTAAGACTTTAGTCACTTTAGTTACAAAGTAGTATATATATAGGCAGATAATTACGTATGAAAATGTTGTTATGCCTAGCTGTGAAAACCCGCTGCTGATAGAGTTGCGTCGACGATTAACCGTCCAAGAAACGGATTGGTAGATGTGTTGCTATTTGCTGATCGACGGAAATCAGTAGTAAAATATGACAATTTGAATAATGAAGTGACGCTCAGACGCGTCTATAACGAATTAATACGATATAAAGAAGTTCCTTTATGACTTGTTGCTAAATTAAAATTGATTTCATCAGTCATCGCCATTAGGACCTACAACGTTTACGGTTTTTCATGTTGTTAATATTTCTCTCCAATGGGCGACCAGCATTATTGCTTATAGAATTCAATTGGAAACTACCTACAATTGAAGTTTCACTTAGGATAGATGTGAGCGTACATGATTGTCATATTTAAATTAAAATGAATAGGCACCAGTACCCTTTTCAAATTGGTTTCGTGCCAGTCCAAGCGGCAAGTTGAAACTGTTAAAACTTACGCCGCCGTAGTCCAATTAGTCCAGTTATCAAAAAACGTGTATTTTCCGTCTGTGCAAATCCTTACCCTATGTTATTTTTGCATCATAAAATTGTTTCTCAGCTTTCGCATAGCACTAGTGTCATCAAAAATAATTCGGCGTAGCTATTTCAAAATTGACTTAAAAGTCTGCTCTGCACACCCATTTGAAATACATGGAAATAACTGAACCATGACCGCAAGATTTATGAATCTCTTGCCGCTTGTGCTACAAACAAAGAAAAGATGACTAGATGAATGCATGATTTTTTTGCGCGCCAATCGCGCTGCTGAATTTTAAGTTCAAAATTGCGAATATGTTTTGCCTATAGCTCGGCCAATAATTGCCCGGTTGGAATGAAACAAAGACGGTAGTAAAGAGAATCGAACCCAAGTTTGAAATTAGTGCATTTAGAACTAGAACGAAAGACGGCTTAAAAAAATTCATACATTCACTGTTCTCAAATGAGAACAGTGGTAATTAATGAGTTAATAAAACATTAATCAAAACTCTTAGCGACACAAAGAGGGCGCCATGTGAGAAGACTCTTTGTAACCCAACACGAGCGGTAAATGAGTAATGTGTTTCCACCGATATGTTTACTAATTGCACGAGCAGCGACGGCGACGTGCGTTTGGCGTTTGCAGTTTCATTAGGCGTTCGGTTTGGTTTATTTCGGCAGTGAACGAATGGCAAGCAGTGGAGAACACCCTCCAGCAATCGTAACATTCCATTCTTCGCTCGTTAATGCTCCGGAGCGATATTAAACATGAACATGAACACAATCTGGAATTTCTCTTGAAGCGCGCTCTTAATCATTAAGACGTTTCACGTGAGATCGCAAAAACTTCTGTTTCTGCTTATAACAAATTTGATTCATTATTATTGCTCAGTTTGCAATCGCGCACTTTAAAGTAGTCATATGTTTTATGTCGTATGTCTTATGAAATATTTTCGAGCGTTTCTCGCTGCATGTGGAACTTTGCAATTAAAGCACGATGCACACGTTACCGAGTCAGTTAATAAAACAAAATGTACGAACTAACTAGTTTTTTCGCCAGTTTTTGTTGAGTACTAATAAGTGATAAACATTTGTTTTTATATTGAAAATTTCATCGTTCTTCATCAACTATACGAACAATTTGATCAACGACCAGATTGTCGATGTTTATTGACCAGATTTGGCTGGCCTGGTCTCCCAGAAGTTGAAGCTTTTCTTTTCAATTGAGATATGTGCTGGTTTTTCTTAACCGCTTGGTCCTGCTTAAGCAACAGTAAAATTATCAGAACTTCTTAGCAGATCGTCGTTTCTTTGGGTGCAAGTTGTGCTTGAGCTTTGGGATAGGTGTCTAAAGGAAAAAAAGAACTTTCGGTATTGTTTACTTTTCGAATTTTATACAAATTGTGGCAGAAAAAGGCTCGCAGTAGAGGCTTTCAGAATTTACTAACATGTTATATTTGTGGAGATACAGTCGAATGCGCGATCGGCATCCGTGATTTAGTTAATTGCAAGCTGCGTTCGCACGCTGCGATATAAAAACGACATAAATCGAGCGCGCGTAACGACTACTAGAGTTTTATTTGTTGTTAGTTTATTAGCGCTAGCCTCTTTCGTTTGCGCGGTGCAAAACTGCAAAACGTCGGCGCTGATAAATGGCGCGCCTCGAGTTGCGCGCGTCCGTACCTTTTTCGACCCGATTAAGTCGCGACTGATGCAGATAAATGATGAATAATTAAGGTCATCGCGACGGCGTAGTCTAGTTTTAGCGAAATTGATATTCCGATCAATTTCGCACGGCCGACGCGCAAGTTCGGCGCTAATTTCGTTTCGTAATTCTAATTTGCGAAAGTGCAAAGCTGTAAATATCCGCTTCGATGCGACTCATTACGCGCGCCGGCGATGATTGCGACGAGCACAAAGAAAGAATCGTTTCCGAGTCGCCGAGTTAATGGAAGACGACAATGCGAATATCTCGTATTTCCTCTAAATTATCAGTTGGATTTGCGCTTCGTTCGAATGTGCTGAAACCAATTAGTAAGAAGGCTGGATTTTAGTGCATGTTTTGCGAAATTTGCTTACAACCAACGATGTCACTATAATTCAAGATTAGATAGAGACTGTACGGATCGGAAAATCTAATGTTATGTTTGTCACGCTAGTTTTTCAATAATTATTTGAACGTGGCAACGGCCGAATGTAATAACAACTCAAAAGACCCAACGCGAAACCTTCGCTATGGCGATTTATCACTCGCAAAAGTTTGTGCAAAGTTTAGTTTACCGTTTAATGACTCAAATTAGTCTGAAAGTAGCATCTGAATATACGCCATCTTACCATCAAATGCCATAAACGTGCAATAATTGGGTTTGCATCAGTAGTATATTGATTTTGATATGTTCTTTATGTTTTTTGTTCTTGTTTATTACGCTTCCTGTGAAATTACAATACTTTTATTGATGTAATCTTAGAATAAGTGTGCCCAACCAGCTAATAAATGCACATTCTGAATATCTATTTTGTGCCGTGGCAAATTGCTTGCCTAAAAATATTGCCATGTATTTTAAAATGTGTACCCATAATTGTCATTGTTGACCGACATGCCTCGCTGATGTAAAATGGACTATGACCGAGGCATAATTACAAATGCTTTACAAATCTGTTATTGCTTCCACGATAAATGTTATACCTGCATTCAAGAGCTTTTGCCATTTTCTCATGCATTTCAAATAGCCATTCTATTTTGATATCAAGTGATACTCTTCGAAGCACAATTAATCTATCCCTGCTTGAGCGACAAATTATTTACATAATCCGTTTCACAGTAATTTGTAACTTTACATCTTGTTGTATGATAGAATGTAGTTATCTGTAATAACTGAATTTCTGCTTCGGCGTCATTGCTCAATTTATCAGCTGTCTCAGGCACGATTAATGAACTGTCACGTTTTTATATAGCTTTATATCTAGTACTTAATCACGTTAAAAACAATTGTTAATCAATGCTTTTAATTGTTCAAAAAAAAATTATTCTGCGTATTTTCTTGGTTTTTTTCCGTTAAAACCCTATATAGAATTCTTGCACAATCGAACAATTTTGTTTCTAGAAATTTTCGGGTTTGCACTGATTGCGCTGCACTTGAAAAACGTTTGACGAACCTGATTATCCGTTAGCCTTTAGGCGAAGCGCTCGGAGTGCTCTCAATTTCCTCGGAAGTCGCACATGAGGTGCGTGCACGTCGCGCCTACGAAACGTGCCTTTCTTCACGCGTCCGCAGAGCGTAATAAGCGGTAACACAAGTACGTACTCACTTCTCGGGCAAGAGCGGCGAAATTAACGCACCGAAATCGATCTCGCTCGTTTTTCCTCGCGCTCCAGCGCGCCGGCGGCGTCTGTAATAGAATTATAGAGAAGGCAGGCGCGCGCAGGCCGATCGTAAGAAACGCCAGCGAGGCGATAATTATCGTAAATTAGTAAATTATCGGCCGTCGCGTCCGATTTCAGCGCGTTTATTAATCTAATGGTCAATCGCGGCGCTCGGCTCGCGCGCGCTTCCGTCGAATGCGCGGCGAATGCGCAGCACACTTTTCGGTGAAATGGGTTGACACTAAAGCAAGTAGGCAAAGTGCAGCTGGCGGGTCAACGCGGCGACCTCCTTGAAGGCCAGCCCCACACGCTCGAAAATCTCGACGAAACGCGTCGCGGAAAAAAGCGCGCCGCGCCGGCCGCGCAGCGATGGAAATTTACGATTATCTCCGCGCGCGCGCGCATCCAGCGTCGCTAAATTGCGGATAGGTAGACGACGCACGTAGATAAAACTATGTCGGCCGTGAAAAGTAAATTTCTCCTTTCTCGCGCGCGATCGGGCACAGCGCGAGGTCGCGTGCGAGAAACGCGCGAGCCTGACGAATGCACAATCTGCGCAATTAGATGTTCAATTTCAGGACGGCTCATCGTCTTGCATTTCGCATGCTATTCAATTTCAATCGCGCTCGCATCACAAAACGCAATCATTGCGTTGCCGTGAAAACACTTAATGCAAGTGTAGTTACGAAAATTGAAGACTGGTGGACGATAATTAATTTTAATGCTAAATTTCCGAAGAAAAAAGAAATTCGTTGCGACTGAGATTTCAATCACACCAACAAGGCTGAACACAATCAATTCAAAGAATTATTGTAAGACATAGAATTTCTATGTTTTTCTTAAACGTCGCCGATGTTTGTCGATTCTGTCATTTACAGATTTCAATTGCAGTAACCAAATTCGCAGATTAACCAAAACAAATGTTTTGCTACATTCTGCATAAAATTTGTGCCAATGTATCATACTATTCCAAGATTTTGCGGTTTGTCCGACTAGGAATTTATCGAATTCCTTCAACGTATCTCCGAACACTACCAAAAATGGCAAAAAAGATGTTTTAAAAGTTTTAGATGCGTTGCCATAGTTTTTAACACACTTGCAAGCCCGAACCTTTCGGTTCAACTAACCAGCTTACTTCTATTATTTTCGAATTAAATTCGAAAATGTGTGTTTTAAACTTCGCAAAATCGAACCCAGAACTCATTTTTTTCTTCAAAATGCTGTCGTCTTTATATGTTAACATTTATAATCTTCAACAATAAGAACTTTCAAAGTTGGCTCAGACAGTGGCATCGACAAACTGGTCGAACGGTAGTAGGAGATCGTTAGAAAAAGCCAAGAATACAAAATTGATTAAACTGTTGTTATATTTGATCAAGATTAGTCAAATTTTTATTAATACACAAAAAACCTATTTATTACTCCTTAAAATTTTCAAAAACTGTTTCTTAAACGTCGGCAACTAAATGTGAATAGGTTTTTAAAAATTCAAATCACACTAAAAAAGCTTAGGACAATAGATTTTGGCAAAACTATTATAATACCTACTTTGCAATGACAAAAATTAAATTTAACGACAGATTTTAAGATAGTTAACTAGTTTCCTTAATGCATAACCTTTATGCATAAATTCTGGGTGACAAATGTAATTAAATTTGAACATTTTCAGAAAACAAAGTAATTCAAAAGCAAGACAAAAATTCAGTTCAACTGCCGCTCTTTTGAATTTGAAATATTTTCCGGCGTTCTTTGCACACGAATGAGGTTTTTAGGATGCACACGATCGCGCGCACGATGACAACGCGGCGCGCGCCACAAACCACAATAAGTAATAAATATCCATGCTAAACACAATAATGAACCGTTTGCCGTAAGTGGCAACGGTCCGTAAACACGGAAGATGCGCGCTCGCGTCGCTTTGTCTCAAGAGTGTTAATCGACTCGACGAAACACTAAACTCTAAACAAAATATCGAGAGCGCCGACAACGGCTGCGCCTTCAAATTCCAACATCGATGTTTAACGAGCATCCTGAATGCCGAAATAGCTTAAGATCTCCCGACCGATGTTCAATCTGCCGGCGCGCCCGAACACATATCACATGGCTCGTCGAACAATTCGATGAATAATAATAAAGGCACAATATATAGTGCTCAGTAGACTTACTGAGTTGGTTGAGACGCTTGAATTTTGACGCCGACCCCGGCGTCGCTTCTTTCTTCCGACGGCCGCTTCTTTGCGCGCGAGTTTTAATTATTATTAACATTAAACGGATTGCTATTAAAACTTTTACAGCGCCGACGACCTAGAAGATGAAGACGTGCGCGCGCGCGCAGAAAAACCGCAGCATTATAGAGGCATTAAAATAATTATGTCGATGCTCTCCGGGCGTTCAATATATCGGAACGAGAATGCGTCGCTCGGCAATGCGCGTCGGGTCGTAAAAGATTGATCGGAACGCACGTTGAGCATGTCGAAATGTTGTACAGGCCATGTTCACACCTGAGTATTACGAGCAATCCTTTAAATATCGTTAGGCTTTATGGCTGGGAAATGTTTTTAACGGAAATGCACTCATTCTCGAAGCAGGTCAGGTGTCATTTAAATTTGAACTGAATTTTTGCAATTAATTGCCGTTTTTATTTTCAAGAGTTCTCAAGACTAATTTGAATAGTTTAAGTTAGCTTACAATGTGCGCAAATTACGTTAAGCTAGATTAAATTAAATTGTGTTAGATCATATCACTTCATATCACTTTCAAATGAAAGGCTTGATTGAAAGGTGGCAAACTTGAAATTGATTATTCTCATTTCACTGTTCCTTGCCTCAAGTTAATTTTAATGAAGCCTAATTTAAAATTGATTGGTCTCAATTTGAATTTGAAAATATATACTTTTATTGTATGAAAGACCGTTCAATGTTATCAAAAAACCAAAACAACTGACACAGAAGGCCAAGGGAACGTTTTGTTTGTATCTAAAGTTAAAAAACACTCCAACTCTAGAACAAATCTGTTTGCCAAACAAGCAGTCGTGCGAGGAATAGTGTGGAGTTACTACTTTGTTGTTCCGGGGGACAATTGTTATTATTTAGAAAACTAAGATGGCTTTTAGAATTAACGTCGAAATTGATAGTTCTCAAAATTATCAGTCAACTTTGAAACTCGACATAAGTTTAAGAGTTTAAGTTGAGTTAAATAAGGTTAGCTTACAAATAACAGATTAAACTAGACAATTATAATACTGACCGACAAAATAAGGTTCAACAGATTCAGACATAGTTTAACGTGATGTTTTTATATTTGGTAATAAAATTGTAACACATCAGGTTTTTTAATCAATCGAGTTCGCTTAAAGTATCTGGCAAAATTGTATATAGGTTACATAAAAAAATTTTTTGACAAATAGATGGAAAAAAGGATTGAAGTTGACAAATCTAAATTTTGACCTAGATTTGTAGCAAACTCTGATGTGTTAGACAATTTCGGTTAGCGCATTTGTAATCACCGCACAAAAATACACAAGAATCTGTTGCAATTGTAAATAGGATTTTTTATGTGTGCATTACGTGTATAGAATAAATAAAATATATACCTACCTAAAAATAGAAGTTTAAAGGTTAGTTTTTTACGGGAAAACGTGAAGCAACGAGATGAATTGTAGAATAAAAAAGCATCAACGAGTAACTTACACATCGGCAAAAATTACACACTTCCGCGCTTGATTAAAAGTCAACATTGACGCCGAAAAAAGCGAGCGAGCGAATTAACAGTTCGCCATGAAGAAAGTAATTAAAACATAACAGTAACGACCGGCGCCGAGACGTGTAAACTCAAGAATTAACGTTTTTCGCTAACGAACCGTCGGACGGCGAGCGCCACGCATGCATATTTTAAACATCGCGCGCCGGGCGCGAAAAAAATGTGCCAAACACGAATAATAACAACACAGTATCATATTTACTTAAATCCTTCATTATTGTTGATAAATACATTTTCTTGGATGCATATATATTGTATACATACATCAGTTAGTATCTTGTAATCATCATCGTAACTCGTAACATATAATAATAAACGTTTTGACAGTAATAATTCGAAAAATTTGCAATTGCTATACATACAAATAGTAAACATTATCAATCCCATTTCACGTCATCGAGGAAATCAGTGGAAATGTGCTAGTTTTATGATTTGATTTGACATCAAATGAAATTGCGAGGAGCTCGCAAAGAGTAATAAATAAACATCAAATGCGATTTATAATCAAATCATCGGCGTGGGTTATATAAATTTGTATGGATTTACGTAGAAAATTCCGGCGAAAATTGGATCCGAATGCTTTTCACTGAAACTATTGCAATTCCGGCGCGTGTTTGAAGACGCAAACGTGGCGCTAATCGAATTTATTGGGGCGAATTGCATCCGGAAATATGTCCCAGCGCACGATATTGCGCTCCCCGCGCTCTCCTGCATTCCATATTGATATTTGCAAATTTAAATGTAGGCGTTTGCCGGCGGAAAATTGCGTTTCCGCGTCGCGTGCACTTTTAATTCGATTACCGGAGTCGCGCCTATCGTTAAACTTGCACAAAACATCAATTAAGCTCATTTTACGCGAACGCACCCCGCGTGTAGGGGGAAACGAACTCGTTAACAATATTACAACGCAATAAAACCAACTAGTTTATTTTTAAAATGTTCGCGATAAGGTTTTTGGGTCGTGTGAACTATTTTATCATGCTTACGTTACATTTAGGGGCCAGGTGAAACAATTCTCGCAAAGTTATGCTCGGATCCTTCGACGAATGGTGTTTTACTGGTGGCATACACGAAGTACATTCAACACGCTAGTCTACGTCAATGAAAGAAACTCGCGATCGTGATGAATTTTTAATAAAACCGTCACGATTATTGCCCGACGCGTCTGGGCGCGCTCAACAACCCCCTTTCCGCCTCGGCGTCGGGTTGTCTGCGGCGAACGCGCGACGCGCCGATTTATTACCCGTTTCGCCCGAACGTCGTGATACTTTTGTTCTTGTCGACAAAAAGCAATCGGTAAAAATTTCGAAAACAAAGGCACGGCGAATCAGATGCGCCAGCTACCGCATATCGAGCTGATTGTTTACGTTTGATTTGCATGCTTGTTCATCGCGTCGGCCGAGAGAAAATGCTGCGCTTTCGAAACTGATTAGAGCTAACATTGACTAATTAATATTTTCCGCCGCGTCCGACTAGTAATTAACGATTCGGCAGCGGCGCCATTCTGGTTGACGTTTTTTTTTGAGAGGGAGTAAGGGGGGAACACGGCTGGGTTATCGATTAATCGGGTAGCTAGAACCTCGTGCGGATCAAGTTGCCTACGGTCGCGAGCCCCAGTTCGCGCAATCCGCGCGGATTTTGATTAAGTGGTCAAAAGGCACGGAACATAATTTTCGGCGCGTTGCAACGACGCGACAAAGTGATGATTACTTATACACGCATAACATGTGTCTGAATTAACCGCTAACGTTGAACATCGGCCGCGTCCGCCATCTTGTTCTGCGGGTCGATAATTGTGCACATAGACAAACACGTAGACACCTAATCGAGGAGTTGCGGGTGTTGCCTGTTCGTTTACAATACTAACTATTATCATTACGCCACGTTAGGAAAATATAAATCGAAATTGCATCGAATTGCCGAGTGCGTCGTCGGCACCGCGCGCACTCGCGATGGACCCACCATTTTTATTACATTTGCTTTCCTTCATCGTCATGTGTATTATAAGTGTCATAAGTTTCGTTTCCTCTCCCGTCCGAAATTATGTACATACTTCGTCCGTCGTCAACGCAATCGGGAGGTCGTGACAAATGATAGGAAATGATCGTGACGCGCGGAGTGTGCGGACGTGCGAGTGTCTGCGATTCGCAAACGTTTAAAATTTATTTATCAAATTGCAAATGTGTAAAAATGCAATTCGCTCGCCGCCTCGCGAACTGAATGCCTAGGACGTTTAAACTAAGGTCGCGCGTCGTTTTCCATTTTTGGTATCAATTCCTCGCTAAGTCTTCTCGCTACGTTCGCTTCGTCTTAAAGCTCGTTTACAATAATACTACGCACGTGCGCTGCGCGCGCTAAAAATCACTACGCGTCAAAGTCAACAAAACGCATTTGGTGTTTGGTTTTCATCATTTCTGGTATGGTGTCGGTCGTCGCAATCAATATCGAGTTAAACTATGCGCAAGGTTCAAAACGAACTAATCTGCATCGTAAGATTCGTCGTCGTCCTAGAATAAATTGGTCTAAACTCTAAACTAATCGCGAACGTTCGCCACGGGCGCCTACTCAAAGGTACATGGGATACAAAACGGTATAAACGTGTGAATATGTCGTAGGTAAATGCGGAACGATATGTTTGAACGTATCCAACTTCCGGGAGCGTGTCCTGCAAACTCGTGTGCGTGTGCGTGTGTGTGTGTGAGTGCGTGTCTGTTGTCGCGTGCGGTTGGAAGAAACCGGTTCACCTCGGCGTCGTCGTCCTTAGAGCACGTGGAGGTTCTCGCAGGACTTGGACTTGCTGTCGCGCGCCCACACCTTGCCGAGCAGGCTCTTCACCTTGAGGCTGGCGGAGGTGCGCGAGCCGCGGTACTTCTTTGGCGTGTTCGGCGCGCTGCCGGTCGGCGTCGCCGCGCCCGAGGTGCCGGTGGACTTGTTGCGATTGTGGTTGCGCTTGGAGGAGCTGCGCTTGCGGAACAGGTCGCGCGACCTCTCGGGATTCTCCAGCTTGAGGCGGATCTGCGTGAGGATGCCGACCAGCAGCTCGTCGACGTTGTGATTGATGCCTACAGATGTCTCGATGTACTTGCAGTCGTACGAGGTCGCCATCGATTTGCCCTCTGGCGGAAGACAGAAGAGGCAGGCGCACGCAAACGCATTAGAGAATTTCAAGAGGCGCGCGACGCGAAAGCGCACAGCTTTAATCGGCGACCTTTTCGAAAAGACCGCTCGTCCAATCGACGCCCTAACGCGAGTAGAAACTTTCGAACGCGCCGTCAACAATGTCAGGAAGAAAGTCGGAGGCGATCGCGACGTCGCGCGCGGCGAGAAAGGGTTCATTGTCCTGTCGGGCGAGCCCCGCGCGAAGAGGATCGCGAATCGATCGCGTTCCGCGCGCCACTCGGCGCGCCAAATTTGCGACGCAACGTGACGCAATGAAACTTCGCCCGCCTCGAATGAATGGCAACTAAACACGGTCTGCAGCTGCCTGCCAACTTTCTGGCGACCTTTAACTATTCGCCGCCTTCGCCGAAAACGATACGCACGAGGCCGGAACGAGCAGCGTCCGCAATCGACAAACCGCGCCGATCACGGCACAAATTGACGAACAGGATGAAACTTGCATTTGAATGTATACGAGCGTTGTAAATGCGACGCTCGCCGATTCCAAATGGATCACGCTTCTCAATCGTTCGTTTGCTTGATTAATCCTCATCGCGTTCGTTTTCGTTCCGCATTTCCGGCCAATAAACAAAGTTAATTACGGATATCCAATTACACTGCTGTTAAGTTAACCCAATCTTCATCCTTGTCCGCTTTTGAGATCAGCAAAATTGGAATATAGCAAATTTTAACTTAAATTTTTGAATGTATCACAAATAAATATGCAGCTTCTTCGTGACAATCAACTCCCCAACTATTTTGTGGAAAAACTATAATTTTGACTATAGCTGTGGAAAGTTTTTGGAATATTTTATAAAGGAAGTGACAAACGTCAAGCGCGCCTTTGCAGCAATAAAACTCCAATTCCAAAAATTCCTGCTCGTTTATCAAGCTCGCGACGGCGACGGCGACGCCAAAGCAAAACGTTAAACTACCCCATCTCCGTTGCGCCCAGTATTTCGCGGTCGCCCCCGAAACGAGGACGCGCTCCGGGATCTGATTCGAATCTACATCTTTTTCCGCGCACGTCCGCAAAAGCAAACGAGTCCGTTCGCCGACCGAGTAAAACAGAAAAAAGCGAACGAGACGAAAAAGAAAATCATTCCAATAAATGCGTGAGCGGCACCGACGCCTTAAAACCTTAAGCTTTTCATTATTTAATTCCTCTTGGAAAACGGGCGCGCACGCTTGATAAAAACGTTTTTATTACAAAAAAAAAAGTAATCCCGATGCGGGGCGCACATAAAGTTATAAATCGCCGCCGCTCGCCGAAAAGTAGCGCACGCTTGACGCGTTTCGAAGTAGCACGACGAATGGGGAGGACGAAGACGCGGGGCGATTGAATCGTCGTCACGTGGGGGGTTTAAATTAGCTTCGCAGGTTCGCGCGATGTGCTCACGGCACGCAATTTCACTTTTTCCACGTGCCCGCCCTTCGGCCGTCTGCGAACAGCGACGACGATCCGCGTTCACGTTTCGATAGACATTCGATCTGTCGGGATGCAGCGTCGATCATCTTTTCGCGTCCTTCCGCTTGCCTTTGGGCGCGGCTTTCCTGGCGATCTTGGCTTGGCGAATTTTCACCTTCTTCGGGCCCACTTTCTTCTGCAGCTTGGACTTCATCTCCTTCGCCGTAATTATTTTACACAAATCCGTCGACGGCGTGTCGTAGATGTTCCGCACCCTGGACCCTTTCAGCTTCCTCCTGCGTGCCCGATTCTTGCCCGTTGGAAGCGGCACGATCGGCTTTTTGGGCAGCTTCTGGACCATCTTGGTCGCGCGCCGTGCCATGTGCCCTTTGCCCGCCAACAGCTTGTTCCTCTGCTTCGAGCTGCGCCCGTTCGGATGCTTCACCGGCTGCTCAACGCCGGGCTTGTGTTGGAGTTTCAGCGGATGCTTCTTCGGTTTGTTTGGCGGCGCGAGCACGATTTTCTCCGCATCGACCTCGTCGCCGTCGCCGTCGCCGTCGCCGTCGCTATCGGACACGGAGTCGCAGTATCGCCTGCTCTTCGGTTCGTGCCGCCGCCTCTTCCTGGGCATCACCAAGTTGGCGATGCGTCTGGTCAAGTTGTGCTCGTCCTCCTTGATGTCCGCCCACAAATCCTGCGCCCGCCGGGTGGCCTTGGACATGTTGCAGTTCTTCCTCTGCGTCTGGATGAACGCGTCGAAGAAATCGCAATAGCTGGTGCTGGGCGCGTAGGGTCTCTTGAAGAAGGACATGTCGTCGACATCAATTTCGAATGCCAAAAGTATTAAACGACGTCATAACAACTTAATTTCGATCGGGACATTAAGCCGTCAGCAAACGTTTGCCCATTACCATGACCACCGTTGCGCGAATCGCATCGCGTGGCCATGACCTCCGTGCGACAGTCGACGTGTTTGGCAGCGTCCGAACGGCGGCGTTAATTTTCGTTTGAAGTTTACGGTTTTCGGCTCGCAAATACTGATTAAAGTAGTGTGCATTCGACAAATTGACGATGCCTGCCCGACGGAGATGTGTATCCCCTGCGTTGGGAGCACACATCTCCGTTGGTGGCAGGTCCTTTTCGGAAAAGTTGACCAGAAAAGCAGCTGCTCTTAAGTAATTCCCTTGTCGCCGCATGGTAGCCGTCGGAAGGTCGCGACGCATGGATGCGCGTGGTGCACGCGGCGAGCTTCGCGTAGAGAAGACGTAGAGGAAGCTCCGGGGACGGCACTGCTATAATATTGACTAGGTGAATATTTCAAAACGCGTTTCCAATCTGCCAATCTATTGTCGGCAATCGCCCTGTCAGACAGAAGCTTCCTGACTCTTACTGACATTGTTGACCACTCCGCGTGTCCCCAAACGGCCGCGCTTATGCCGCGCCTACGACGTGGACCACTTGCATGGACCACGAATTACTAGTTCCTGATATCATTTCGCAACTCACGAGATCTCGATGTACCAAGAAGCAATTGCCGTTCAATAAAGTGATGTTATATTGTGCTTTACTCATAGTTGCTTTCGCAACTAGACGCGAAAGTGTGCTTTGGACGAGCGAGCGCTGATAGATGGCGGATACCATACCTTCGGTGCTGACCGCGCGCGATCGCACGAGATCCGCCTTGTTCGAGACGAGAATGACCGCCCTGGTGCTGATGGTGTCCAGCGTCCAGAGCGTCTGGAGTATTAGCTCCGCGCAGCTCAGGCTGGAGCGGTCCGCGCAGGAGAAGACGACGCAGTAGGCGTGCGGATCCGTGTACTTTTTGATGCAATTCTGCGGCTGAAAGGCAAGCGAAAACCGTTCGCAAATTCTCGCGATAACCTCGCGAACGACGCTTACTGTTTCGGTACTCACCGTCAAGTCTGCCGTGGCGAAATCGATGAACACCAGCTCGGATTCCTCGCCGGCCAGCAACACCGACACGGACTTCTCGCCGCTGTCGTCGTCTACAATGCGAAACGGCGGCGTGAACAATTAACGCGGTCAGCGAAATCGTACGCCCGATGCGTAACCGCGATGTTGCTCGAGTGACATTAATTAAACGCGCGCCATGTTGTCCCCAATATCCGTCCACATCGCGCCTTACGTTCGCGTGCACCGTAGGGTGGCGCATGTCGATTGCAAATTGAGTTTGCTGCCGATAATGGCGTTAACGTCCCTTTCCTTCCGTTCATTAACAACCGTACGAAGCTGATTCGTTCATGCACCAAACACCAAGAATTACCAATAACGAGGTGGTATTTGACAGGCATGAAACACTGGGTGAAGTTTAGTGATACAGTAGTCATTTTCCGAAAACTATCATCGGCTGCACTCGGGGTCATTTCAAATATTTGATTGCACAACTTCTTGTGCATAAATCATCTTAAAGTTGGCAAAGTAGAAACACTTTCGTCGATCTATCAAAAGTCGGCGAGTTCGCGAAGCGATGGAAACGTTGCGGGTCGGAGTCGCGCTTGATTACACTGCGCCGAATGGGAAAACTTGTAATTGAATCGTGATCGAACACCAGATGCAGTTGTTAGTTTCGTTGATGGAATTTAATTTGGCGCCGAAAAACGTCAATCGGTCGGGCGCGAACATCGTCCCTACTATCAAGAAGAGATTGCGATCGCAATATTGAGCCGACGAGCGGCGCGCCGACAATTTGCATATGCAGATGCGATCTGCGAAGTGCATCCCATCCCGGATGCGTGCGGCGTGCTGACGCGTCGCTGCGTCATCATGCATAAACACATTCGCAGAGTGCTCGGGCTGGCTCTTCCTTCCTTCCTCTAGCCGCAAACCTTACAAAAACCGCGCGTGCGTCGCGTATAATTACGGCCGAATTCTAATGCAATTCGGTAACGTCGAGAAGGGGGTCGCTTCGTACCGCAAACTTGCGGACTGGATGAGCAATTCGATTCGCAATATTTACCTATGCTCGTGTCGTACGCGTGCAGATACTCGGAAGTCATGAACTGCGACACCAGCGACGACTTGCCCACGGCGGGGCCGCCCAGCATGAGCACGCGATAGGGCATGGGGCCGGGGGCGCTCGTCGACGACTCTCTGGACGACGCTAGGCTGCAGTTTGCCGACGTGCGCGCCGAATTCACCGTCGACGCCACCGGCAGCTGTTCGGTGCTGTAACAAAATCGTCGTCATTTACGATTCAAAGCTTTGGCGACGTGGCAAACTGAAAAGGATGTCAGCGGGTCAAGCGGTGGCTGATTGTCTTGGTGTGAGTGCTTCGTCCTTTGCGCCGCGCGAGCGAAGAATTTAGGCGGACAAAGATAATGATTGGCCGGTAGACTGCCGAAGACTGAAATGTCAAACGCGGTGGAAAATGTTAATGGCCTCCCGGCGAGGGCGAGTTGGCGCTCCACCGCCCCCGGCGGGCCACTCCCGAACGCCCTATATCGGGATTATGAAATCCGTGACATAGAAAACGAATTTGCCAAAAAAAGGAAATAAACGCACGTGAAAAACGCGGAGTGCAAAAAGTGGTCGCCAGTAATTACGAGTCCTTCGCAAAGATACCATGTGAAGGGAAACAGATCGCAGAGATAAAAGAATATTTTGAGAAGATTTATTACGGCTCGGATTCGGTGCGAAACAGATTCGAAGCACTCACTTTTTATATAAACGATTGCGCCGTTGGATACGGAAAAAAACCATCGAGCGATTCATAAGAAAGTCTACAATATGTACGCCCGCGCCGTCTGAAACGACATGAGTCTGCCTGGGGGCGGCGAGATAAAAACATGCGTCAGACGCGCCGTCGAACTACTTTTTCCACGACACGACTTTTTCAGCGACAACACTGAACGCACATAACGCCAATCGCGGGAATAAATCAGAGAGGATAGATTTGGATGTGAATGTGGATCGAAAGTGCAACTCGTGTGATATCTTACGGTCGGAGTTTTTCGCTTTTAGCGCGTCGAATTTTGATCGTGTCGCGCTGCGGTCGATGAGTCTCGCCCGGATTTAGCCACATCTTTTACCGTCGCCGCCACTCGCTCGTTTATACGCGCAATATCGGAAAACCGCAACCGCTCCCTGGGCAGGGCGGATGATGTTGCTGGGCGGGCTCTCGCGAGCGCACTGAATCGAAGGCATCGCGGTTCGAGTTCGTCAGCACCGGGCGGCTGGCGATTGTCTGTTCTAACCGACGTATCGGCGGGCCTCCATCGTCGCCGCCACCGCCGCACAAAACCACCATCGCGCCCAGCTGCGACCTATCTACCCATCTGTCTGATAAACGTACACCGCGCACACTCGCCCTACAGGATGTCCTTCTCGTCTGTCCACTTATCGAAAACGACACGCTCGACACAAACCGGCGAAGCAGACTTTGCCCAACACTCGGTCTAAGACGCGTTTGTGCCTTTATTGAATATCTGGATATCCGGTGGGACACGTCGTAATCGGATCATCATAGACCATCGGTCTGCATCAATCATCGGATTAGGTCGAGAGCTGCCGTGTGGCAAACATGCGTCTAGATGTGTGTGTGTGTGTGTGTGTGCGTGCGTGTATGTGTGTAAGTGCGGATATGCATTCTGATTGGTTTGCTTTCATATCGGCCATTGTCTCATCCTCACACACATGCGCCTTACACAGCGGCGCTTTTGTCGTCCAAGTTCAAAACACTGTTATCGAATCAGACAATGCGGAACACCCACACGCACACAATCTTGCACGCGACAGACAATATAAGCACCGTACCTTGGATATTTCGAAACGAAGTGGCAACGTCGAAGGAACCGCAGAAACGACGAGGTGGTCGCGATTCGGGATGGGAACGACGAATGGCGGCCGCGCGACGTGGGATGCTCACAATGGCAGAATCTCGGAGGGGGTGCTTTTAAATGTCAATCATTTACACCGCCCGCGGGCGCAAGCACAAGCCGTGCGATGCAAAGGACGCCCTGGGAGGAATGGGGTTAGGACTGCGAACTGGCAGTATGAGCAACTGTTGAATTCGATTCCGAGCACCCTCGCGCTCGTCGCTAACCTGGGCGCTATTTATATACCCCCAGCCTGCGGTAAGCCTATTCATGCATTCTTTGGCTGACAGTTGACAAGTTTTGGTCGCCATTGGCGGCGGACAATAGTAAATGGGACAGTGTTGCCGTCAATGCGAAAAGCCATCGAAAGAATGCGAGGACCAGACAAAACATATCGCCGATCGCTTGTAACCCACCGGCATCGCGTTCGCCGCCGCTAATTGGAAAGACGCGGCTAATTGAAGGCACTCACCTCGAGTTGCTGGAGGCGACCGAGTTGTTCGAGCGCGAACGTCGGCTCTTGAGACTGTCGCCCCGATTGACGACGCCCTTGCCCGTGATGGAGAAGTGTCTGAGGCGGTAGTACTCCTCTTCGACGCCCGTGTTGGGCATGGAGGCGACGCGCGAACGCTGCTGCGGAAGACATAGGTAGTTCGGACGGCCGGAAGACCTCCCCGGCATCTTGACTGACTGCGAGCGGTTGTGATGCGGGCTGCCGTATCTGCGATCGCGCACGCATCGACAAAACATTGTGTCAAAGCAAGCTCGCAAACGCGCTAAGTCGAGCACTCGCGACCGGGCGGGTTCGTCGACTGACTGTGAGCGCGAAGACATGTAACGATGTCTCGCATCATCAAAGCGTATTTATTTTCGGATTAGCCGAACGAGGCATCGAGGCAGCGGAAAAAATGCGATTCTCTCGGTTTGCGCGCACGAATTTAGAGAAATAAAGATTAAAGATTTCATCGCGGGCGATATAAATATCAGCGGATGAACGAACTCCGCCGGTCGCGCTTTTGTTGTTGCGGCGAGACGTGTTCGGATGATGACTGCGTCATGCAACATGTGTGACGTTACCTCATTTCGAAGTCGTGGATTTCCTCGAGCGTCAGATTGTTCGCGACGTCCAGCAACTGCTTGACGCTGTCCTCCCGCTGCTTTTTGCTGTGCGCCTCCACGTTGGACACGAACTCGCCGCCGTTCTTCAGGAGGATCGTCGACACGTTCGCGTTGTCGACGCTGAGCGAGGGCTGCTGGACGACGATCGTCGCCTGGGGCGCTTTCCGGCCGCCGGCGGCGGCGGTCGTCACGTGCATCGACGAGTTCTCCATCGGGTTGGTGGTCACGTTGATCGGCGATGCGCCGACGGCGTCCATCTGCGCGCCCACCTCGCGCAAACACTTGTTGAGACAGACGCTGCCGCGCTTCTCCAGCGTCGCGGCCGGCACGAAGAGGCAGTCGTCGTCTGCAACCGGCTCGTTGAAGAAGTCGACCCGCAGGTCCGGCAACGGCGGCGTCTCCCTCGACCTCTGGTACGTGGCGATGTGCTGCTCGTCGTAGACGAACTTGTCCGCCTTGAACTTGTTCGGCGAGTGATGTTTGCGCGCGGAGCGTTTGCGTCTGGGTGTCGCGGCTTGCGACTTGGGGCGTTCCGTCGACGGCGGCGGCGGCGGCGTTCGATCTGCGGCGAGCTCGATTTTGTCGAGATCGCCTTGGGCCGCCTTGTAGCTGTTCCGTCGACGTCCTTCGACGCGCATCGCGTCCAATTGCTCTTCCATCAGCGCGTCGACGGTCTTTGGTGCGTCGGACGCATCGCCGGCGTCGGCGTCGACGGGCGAGCTCGTGTCGAAGGTGAACTTGGTCTCGGCGAGTATCGCCGTCGGCGGCGTCGTCTGCCTGGCGGTCGGCGGCGTCTTCGGCGACACCAGCGTCGGCTGCATCACCTCGACGGCGTGCTGCTGCGTCGCCGACGGCGGCGGTTCGCTGGCGTAGATGTCCAACGACTCGTTCATGTCCAGGCTGTCCTCGGTGATCTCGCCGTCCGTCGCCGTCACGGTCGTGACGATCGTGTTGGCGCTGTCCGTGCTCGTGTTGATCGTGTTCTCCGAGGTCGTGCTCGAGCCCATCACGACCACCTTCGGCACGCTCTGCGCCGCCGTGTGTGCGCCGCCTCCGCCGCTGCCTCCGCTGCTCTTGTTGCTCTTGGTGGTGCCGCGCCCCGTCTTGAAGTTCAGCCGCCGCAGCGCCGACGTGGCAGTGCTGATGAGGTCCTCGGAGGGTCGGGAAGACTTCGAGCCCGACTGCGAGTTGACTGTCATCCTGGATGTTGGTGGTTGCTGGTTGTGGTGGTGCTGGTGTTGAGATTGGTGCTGTTTGTGGTGGTTGTGCTTGGGGCTGTTTGGATTGCCTCCGCCAGCTGCGAGCTGCAACAAAGGGGCGCTCTTTGAGAAGCCTGGCTCGCCTAAACAACGCGTCTATATGTGCATTGTACATTTGCGACCGTAAAATTGGAACGTAAGATCCGTTAAATCATCACATCTCTTTGGTCCAAGAATAGCCCACCCTTCGGTAAACCGGAAATCCGAGAAAATAGAGAATAAAGATCATTCGCGACGAACGAGAGTCCACACTCTTCCATTACGTCGAGGAAAATCTCCCCGACTTTTCCGGCACGCTATTTTTCGAAATCTTTGTCCGTTGTTGGCTTTTGTGCACTTCGGCGACTGCTGCGTGCACGCACGACATAATGCAAAAGACGGAATAAACATACAAATATAGAACGTGGCT
>JAODGE020019599.1:0-20081 GCA_027574965.2 Ecitophya simulans
GACTGTCGGTTCGTTTCGCACTCAAGGTTTCGCCTGTTTCGTTTTAAGACATATTCAATTTGATATTTTGGTCACTGTGTCACTCTCCAAACACACTGCACACGGCAAAACTTAAATGTTTAGAGTGTAAATTGTTCACTCAAATTTGCGATTGGAGAGCCTAAAGTACTTAAATTCCCTTCGAAATACCATAAATGGTCTGCACTCACGTCAAACATGACTCATGAACAGAAGACGTTGTTTATTTGCATTTCAAAAGACGTCGATTAACGTAAACTAATTATTCACATACCGATCACAAGTGAATCTACATTGGAAAAGTCGACTTGGGGAGAGGTCAGATGGAAACTCGGGCGAAGGTCGCTGAGTTGATCTCGTTTTCCTTTCGTACCGCATTTTTTAGTAATGCCGAAATAAAGTTTAGATTCATGCACATTTAATGAACGTTGCCGTTTCGGTCAACACAAATACGGCGATCACGCCAGCAAAGAAAGTTTTAAAAAGAAATGCCAAAGAAACGATGCAAATCAACGATCAAAGTCTCGCTTCAGTTTGAAATTGAAAGCGCGATTCGGAATGCCAATCGGCCTGATGTAAACCAGCGTGAAAACGACTTGAGAACGCAGCCAAAGACTTCCCAGAAAATCGTCGAACGTCGAGGTTGCGCGCGTCGTTTAAGACGTGTCCCGATTGCCAAAGAGCTGCAGGACAAGAGTTCATGCGGCTGCGCTGGCGGCGTGAATCATCGACGAACAGTCCATTTAGAGTTTTTAACGTTTATGCCTTTGCAATGCGACGACAGCAACATTGTGTCGACTGTCGTTTGCCTCGCCTTCTGAACGATTGCGAACGCCGCGATTGTTGCTAAGAATCACGCGCGCCGTCGCGCAATTTGGCAACGCATTTATTGAATAATATTTCACGTTTTATTTGCGTTAAAGTTTGAATTTAGAACTTAATAGATTCAGAGTTGTGTAGACACTCATAAGTGGCTTGCAACGTTGTGTTTGCATTGATTATTTTTTGGTTTGTGAATATGTAATGCTTAATTACTTACTCGACGCGTTGATATTTTAAGCGCGAGCCGACAAAACCGGCAGAAGAAGAGGCAGAAGTTTCAACTGGCGTTAAGTGTGTAACATAGGCAACTTCTTTTACAGGCCGAAATTTTGGAAATAAAAATGTCAGAATTTCAGCAAATAAATTGTAATTTGGCAGAAAAAAGTGGAATAAAGGAAAAGGTATAGGAGCTCATTCAAATGTCAAAATTTTATGAATTATGTTTTATCAGAATTAACATTGTTTTGAAATACAGGTTGTGTAAATCACACATTCATGTGTTTCTATCTTAAAAACTTTTAAGAAGTGAGCTTAATCGCGTCCAGCGTTCTTAAAAATCCAGCCGAACGGCGTCGTAGACGTCATGGTATCCACATATGACTTTCTATCATTTGCATACGCGATATTCGCACGGCGATCCCTTCACTTTCGTTCTCTGCGAAGAGGTAGTATTGGAATTCCAAGCGATTCGGTGCCGCGCGAGATGAACAGGATCCAACGCGCGAAAATGACATAACATTAAACTTTACTGATGCCTTTGAAGATGTCAAAGGTGCTCAATAATAAAATAGCAATCGCTCTAAAGTCACAACAATAATGTTGCAAATTGCTAGGTTCTCTATTACAAATGACACTTTTTTTCTTGCAATTTAATGCGATCGGGAGTCTTTTTGACTAATTGAAAATGAACATCCGGGTCGCACCTTCTGTCTCGTTCCTACCTTTTCTTCGCGCAAATCGAATCGGATTCGATGATATAAATAACAAGGATGTAAAATTACGACGAAAATTAATGAGATTATAAAGACGTCGTAAATTTAGATTATACCACGAGGAAACGTTTCGCAAGAAGTGGTCGCGTGAAGTAATCTCAAAGAAAGTGAAATTATTCATTTGCAAGTTTTGGCGAGCGAAAATTTGCAAGGTTTTGTTTGCGAGCAACGAATTCGATAAACATGACGTCAATAACCATCCCGATTGAGAAAGCACTCACGAATTCGTGCGCACCGATAATCGTAGAATTCTGGCATTTCAACGAAGAAAAAGTAAGCATGGTAAGTGTCTACTTGATTGCTGAATCGTTACCGGTGGATAAGTGGTCGACCTTGCGGCCGAGTATTTAAAAATTCACAAAAGTCAATCACGCGACTTGATTTTACTACGAATTTGGTATGCAGTCGACAATCGAACAACTTGAGCATTCCCGCAGTGAGTGAGTAACCGACGTTGTCGAGAATTAGTGATTTTTAATGATTTCCAAGAATGTCAAGCGGTAAAACGAAATGCGCACGAAATAAAAAATTCGTCAAAATACCCAGACCTTTGAGATCAATACATAATAATGTGCGTTCATTAATCGACACAGTTGTTAATGTCAAATCAATATCGCACCATGCAAAATCAACGCGAATAACAAAAAACTAATAGTTATTAATGGTGTTATAGAGGCGTCGAAGATTGATATTTAAATCTCGCTCTAGTTTATCACAAACTTGACATTTTGCCGGAGCCGCAGCGTGAATTAAACTTGAGCTTTATCAATATGAAGTTTTCCAGCACTTTCTTGCGTTAGAACGGAAGTGAATTGCCTGGCGATTAATTTATCATGGTCAAGTGTCTTGTGAGTCTTTCAATATAAATCGATCGGTTTGTAGGTGATTTAAAGCTTGTGACAAGTTCAAATATAAGAATAAACTTTTTTTTTCGTATTTCGCGTTTCTTAAAGTTTTTATATTTATTTGCCGGATGCGTTGAGACATCTCCAGTTTTATATAAATGACATGACGACATTATGCATGTTCATTTATTTTTAGAAGCGGATTACAACACTTGTGCAATTCGGAGAAAGTCACTCGGAGAAGGTGGCGAAAGCGATGCGCGTTGCGCATCTCCGTATCAAATTGCGCGAAACTCGCTTAATCACAAAAGCAACCAAACCGAGCTGAACAAACGGCTGTTTCTAATTTGTATATTTACAAACAATTATTAACACAATTAATGCCTACAATTAGAATTACAGTAATAATCAAATCTTTAAATCGTTTCGACATGTTTCATTTGTAATAAATATCGACGCGCGTCTTCGTTTGCCGGAAAAATGGCGTCGTGGCAGATCGGCGCGAATTTGGTCTCTTAACTAAATTTCACATAGAACGTAGTATACTAGAATGACTTGAACGCCGCGCTTCGAACTGGCCCCGTTCAGTTCCTGCCCGGAAACCTCCTGGCCGCTCGCGCGGTCGCGGGCGTGGCGGCGTTCTCTTCGGGGGCGGGCTCCGCCGCCGCCTTGTTGTGATTGAAACGTTTGCGGCCGTTGCTCGGGCGGTTCTTGCTCGGCGCCGGCGTGGCTTCGACGGGGGCGGCGGCTTCGTCGTCCTGGTGCGTCGATTTGGTAGCCGGTTTTTCTACGAACACAGGCGTTTATCGTTAGCGACGCGAGTCAGCGCGGCGCGGCGTCGTCCTTACGATGCGCGGCCTGCTCCCGACGACGCTTCAGCGCGGCCAGGAGGTCGTCGTTGCTGCGGAAGGGGCGCACGCCGCCCGCCTTGAACTTCTTCGGCGCCTCGGTCGTGGGCGCGGCGGGCTCGCCGCCCAGGCCGTCGTCGAGCGGCTCCTCGTCGATCTCGCCTTCTTCCACCTGCGAACCGAAGAGCGAAGCGATACATTCTCGAGTTCCGCGCGGAACGCCGAAATAAAAAATCGTCATGCGCGACGGTCGAGAGAGAGAACGAGCGTCACCTTGGCCGGAGCGGCGGTCGTGGTGCTCGTCGTCGGCTTGCCGTTCGGCCGGCCCGCCAGCGGGTTGCGTCGGTTCTTCAGGGGATTCGGACGAGTGGGCTTCGGCGCCGGCGGCGCCGGTTCATCCTCGTACTCGGCGTACTCCTCGTCGGCGGGACGCGCGTTGCACAGGGCGACCAGCGACGCCAGGACGAATATGCGCCTGGAAGCAACGGGACGTTAAGACGTGCGCCGCAAACAACGGTGAAAACGTTGACAACGTCGCGGAGAAATTGCGCGCAGAACGAGAAGGCGACTGCACGTGCGTCGTGAATCGCACGATAAATCGTCGCTTCGTTTCATTTCCTACTTCGTGCATGCGCGCGCGCGGGCGCAACGTTTTGTTGCGATTTGCGTTCGGAATGGCGCGCCGCGCCGTCCAGCGCACTTTCAAAGTTAAAGTTGCAGCTTACAGCCTAAAAACCAGTCGCCGATCCCTCTATTTCACAACGCCGCCGAGAGGCAGGTCGCGACAGGCTAACTGACATTTCCAACCATCCGCAGTTCTTCGGCACGACGGCGCGTTATTTATTTTTTTTTGCAGCGGCACGTTCGCCAAAAAACGAATGTCAAAAATTGCATAAACAATCGACACATCTCTGCGCATTGTAATCGCGTTGCGCAAAATCGATGGAGAAAAGTTCAACGATTGTTATGCACGGCGCGGGATTTTGTTCGACGATTAGACCAACTTTGCATCGCCCGATCGCTATTGTTGCACAACGCGTCGATGAGACTCGAAATCAGCACGCTCGACGAAAATTATTTAATAACAATTCGTAACATTCACCCAGTTACCCAGTTTACGACCTAACCATCTCACATAATCGATGCATAATTAATTAATCGATTTCACTTTTACCAAAGTGTTCCGAAGTTCTGCATGAAATGTTTCAAGAATGAGCGTTTACCATTTGCGCATGCGCGAGCGATTTGCTGCAATGAGTTATCTCAGGACTCGCCGGCAATAATTTGCAGCGTGACGGTGGGTGACTAACGCGAACCTTGATTTATGATATTCTTGCGATTTGCATAATTATAACGAATGTGCGATGAATGAAGAATCGAATGCGAAACTAATTGAATGCTAAGCGCGATTTTTTTCGGCAATAAAGCCCGCCGGAACGCGCGCGCCGTTCCTAGGATCCGCAGGCGGCGACGGCACGAACGCCGCAGAAGGACGCTGAGTGACATTTTCGTTTCGCACGCGGTGCAATTACGATTGCGCACGCACGCCAGCTGCGAATGTCGCGCGGTTCGCCGGCGCGAAATACGAAACGTACGTCTGCATAACGGTGCGCCGAAATTGCCCGCACGCGGTGCTCAAAAGTCGCGGCGGCGCTTCGCGCGGTTTTCAAAAGCGCCGTCGAGCGATTAAAATGCTAATCGAATTCTTTGGCGCGACGTAGCATTTTTGCCGCGCGGAGGTGCAGCGAGAGTCGCCGGCTTGGAATGCCGTCTGTTGCAATAGAGCGTCGATGGCGCACGTTAATTACGCGTTACATAAATGTCGGTTCGGTTCGGCGCTGTCTTCGCGCTGCGTCGTCGCCTTTGAGGCCGGCCGTAAAATCGCGCGTTTTTCGCGATTCGCCGCGACGTCGGGAAATCGCCGATGGAAAACGCACGAAATCGCGGCGCGCGCGAAGCCCACGCCTCGGCGCGCGAGTGACGTAACGACGCGAAAATGAAAGTTAGCAGTCGCGGCAAGTGATAATAGTGCATTAACGAATACAAACGCGTTCGTCGCCTTCTGCGGCGATCGGTGATAAAGACTTACAGCAGGTCGAGTTTCATCTTGAGCGTCGCGCGTGATAAGGACGTCCGTCTGCGTGCGTGTGGCTTGCGGCGAGCTGCGGCGCGGCGTCGAAACGTTTCTCGATCGCGTGCGATCGGCGAGCTAATAACGAATGGCGCGTCGCCGTGATTGTTGATATGAATTTCGGTCTCGCTCTCGGGCGGCTGGCGCCGATGGTGGGTGTCGATTTGGGGAGAGGGTTGGTTGCGGCGGCGCGCAGAGCGAGGCGGCCACTGGAAGCCAGTCGGCGCCGCATTCCGATATTTATAAATTCTCCCGATCGAACGCTTTTCCCTTCACTTTACAATCGTCCATATTAAACGAGATACGCCGTATTAATATGCGTTCGCTTTCACTCAATATCTGCTTCACTATACTCCCGTACGCTGGCGGCGAGACTGTGTGCGTGCGCACCTTGCGCTTGCTTCATTCCTCTGCGAAGGCACCAATGGTACCGAGACAGTGCGATCGCGATGGCCGCCTCGAACGCGCCGGATTCAAGAACGCGCATTTCATCGGCCGCCGAACAATCGCTTACATCCGATGCATTTGGCGTTTGCGCAAACAAAAAAATGCGCACTTGCCGGCGATAAAATGGTACCCGCGCGGGGGTACCTTCGATTCAAGGCCATGGCTGAACCTGACAACCTTAAAAACGATTTACTTAGTTTAATTAATTAGTTTGGTTATTTATTTTATTCAGGTGCCATTAGTCGTCTTAAACGAGTTTGCCATCGTCTTTGCTGACATCTATTGAAGAATTGCGACAAACAAATATTTTATGGTAATATTTACAATGCTTCTTAGATTTTAATTATTACAATGAAATGACTCATTTTGCAAACAATCCATTATTCTACCCTACAATTATTCGGAAAGCAATGATAAACTTAATCACGCAAGCATTAGACGTCCACTGGACATCCGATTCACTTGCTAATGTTACTATGCATTTAATTGTCAAGAGCTCCGTTATTTGATAATTTTGGTAAATTTTCTGTTTGTTTAATAGCAGAAATATAAAATTTTGTGTTGTGGAATCGATTGTAAATGCATGAACAATTATAAATCAAGTTTAAGAAGACACTTGAGATTAGCGAAGCTGCGATCACTGCTACATATTTCAAAACATGTTCATTAATGAAAAAATGCAGATGTTTTCTTTTATAAGTTTAAAATTCTTCTAAAATATTTGTCTCCAACTACACAATTAACTAAAAGTGTTCGTTGTTGATGAATTACAATAATTATAAATTGCAATCCATAAAAACACAGCAATTTTTTAAAATTCATAATTAAAAAAAACTTTCCAGTTTACATTAATTGCCATGCCAAAAAAGCGATCTCTAACTTAAAAATTAAAAACTGGCAATGTATAAAAACACCAACAGTAATTACTCTCAGTAATGCGTTATTTCCCAAATGAACATAAAATACTTTACGTCAAACATACGCGAGTTTGTACTGCTGCTTAATTGTTTCAAAAAAAGTTTCTAATGATGACTAAACAAGTACTTTTCACTTTTACTACACATAAGCGCGAAACAAAAACAAGTAAAGTCTGTGAATATTTGTTTATTTATCTCATCTATATTATGTATATGTACACAGAAAAACTAAAAAAAAATCGAATTACATACTTCGGTACCATGTGTATATCTCTCGCAATACAATCCCTTGTATTAGAACTATCTATACTTTGTTTATACCCTATTTATGGTTGTATCATTTAAAAAACTAGACATTTCAATCAGACAATCAATCAAATTAATGAATCCGAAGGCACAATTTGGCAGTGGAATAATGAAAACAATCGTCGACTCAACGTAAAGGGCGCGAGAATAAGCCTAATCCTCGCGCGAAAGAAAGGCGGCACTTAAAATCGGCGAAAATGAGAAGGAACCCAACGAAACGAAAGCTACAATGTGCTGCCAGAGTGGTGTATGTACAATGAAACGAACACATATACGTACACATACATTTGTATCATATATCATTTTACAAACATCGAATATTTGAAGTGCAAAAGAATCCAACTGAAAAGAAAAAAAAACCAAATTAAAACTTTACATAATCAAAGCGAACTCCACAGCTGACTTATACGCGTTTAAACGTAATTATTATGTAGTGCTAATTATAAACGTAATGAACACATATTTCATTTGCTAGAAGTTCTTCAGTATTAGTTTCTCGTTATAAAACACCACATCCGAGTGAAATAAAGGCTTAACATCACATCATTTACAAAGACGCACGAAATGCGAACGAGTGATGCTTGACACCGGTCTACGTCTAAAACAAAATATTACTCGATAGACCAGATGGATTACAAATAAACTTCCAGCCCGTCGGACGACAGTCGCGGCGGCTGACAGTCGAACCTAAATTGTACGCGTCGTTCGTCAATAAAATTCGTTAATCACACATTTTACTAGCGATTATAATCAATGGTAAGGTCATTAGTTATGCAAAATATAAATATAAAATTGTACTACCTATATCTCACGCGTGCAGACGAATAAAATCTGTCCCGCCTTAGTTCCTAACGAAAATATTTCACATAGAATCACTGCGTCTGCGTACGGGTAAATCGCTTAATTATAGAATTAAATGCTTCTGTTTCCCTTGCTATATACAAGCTGTTTTGGTTAGGTAGATTTCAAACTCATCGAAAGCCGGTCGAACGCGCACCCTATATACAAATACGAGTCTTTTGTTTTGTTTTCGCATGCATCCAATTATAAGTTTTAAATGAATTCTCTGCTTTTCACAGATGACATGCAATTTGCACTGGTTGTCAGTTCAATTCATAATTAATATCCCTGTCGCTGACCCTATCTATTAGTTTTCTTGCCTTTGGCGTGCGCCAAGAGCGTGACCAACTTTTTGGGCGAATCGCCGACGATCCATCCGTGCTGCGGCCGATCCTCTTCGTCGTCGATCTCGTCGCGCACGGACTTCACCTCGATCATGTTCTCGGTGTCGTCTTCGCTGGAAGACGACCAATAATACAGCGTATCGACGGCCGCGCGTTTCCGGCGGTTCGCCGCCAGCGTCGCTTCGTCTTGAGCCGATCTCGGCGCTCGCGGGTGTTTGGTTTTTGGCACTCTACTTTTACCCTCCCTGCTGTCGTTCCGCTTCCCACTGCTATTTGAACGTTTCTTGTTTTTCGATGCCGCGTTGACTGCGGCAGGCGCTTCCATGACGAACGATTCGTTAACCGAATCCGTTAATACTTTTGTGGGTGTTTCCTCGCTCGGTTCGTCTTCGTTGGCGCGCCACTCGTTCGCGTCAATATTTGCTTCTTTCACTGCGCCATCGTTCGGCGTGGACGCCGTTTTGAGTGGGCGCGCTTGCGCTTCTTTAGTTCTCTCGGCGTCCCCGGAATCGAGCATGCTCAGTCTCAGCATAGCTTCGAATTCCGAATCGTCCGAGCTCCAATATTCAATCAGGACATTCTGTTTACCGCTCGTACACTTGCGTTGACTTTTCCGCCCGGCGACGCCCATGCATTCTTTCATTTCTTCGTCGAGATTAATGCCATTATCGCGAGGCTTGCTCTTGCGGGCTTGTCGCTTCTTGGCCGTCTTGGCTAAATTGAATTCGTCGTCGCTAGACTCGCTGTGTTTTCGCGAACGTCGGCGATTAGCTTTCACTGATTTCGGTGTCGCCTTCCTCGCCTTGCCCTCTTTCGTCTCCTCGTTATCGTGATGGTGCTCCGGATATCTCTTCGCATGTTTCGCACTTTCCGCGTCCCGCACCACGAAAGAGTTAGGTGGTTTCGCAATTGGCGACACTTTAGCGCTGACTTTAAGAGTCTGCTGGTCATCTTTGCTTTGCAACAGCTTGTCGAACAGAAGATCCATCTCCTTCTCCGACATTTTCGGTCGGTCCTTCACCTCCGGTAACTTTTCCGGCGGCGGCGTCGCCACCCCCTCCAAGGGACCGCCGATAATGTAATTTTCCAGCGCGTCTACGTCGTCCACGGGCGTATTCCCTTTCGAGCCGTCCACTTTGGCTTTAATCGCATTCTTAAATATGCGCCCCATAATTTGACATTTCTTTTTCGTAATGTTCTCGTGCGTAGCGCTGACGGTAGGCGGCTTCACGGAGGTGCTGGATTCTGTTTCGGTGGAGAAGGAATTGACCGATTGCGCTTCGGCAGCAAAAAGATCCAGATCCTGATTGTTACTCTCCGATTCACTCTCGATCATATCTTCCACTACCTTGTTCTTCTCGCCCGTTTGGTCTTCATATTTGTCCTCGCTGAGATCATCGTCGTCGAGTTTGGAACCGTTGCGGAAATTCAATTTCGATGCGGGCGAAAACAAATCGGTATTGTCCTGCGTCTCCTCGAAATCATAGACGTCGTGCAGTTTGTCGCCGTCGGTCAAAAACGCATCGACGTTCCTGCTTCGGGCGTTGCGCCTCTTCGTGACCTTCAGGCCGAGCTTGTTGCCAAAGTTGAGGCCTTTCGATTTAACGATAATCTTGGCAGATTCTGCGATTTCCAGCCGCTTGGACGTCGGACTGCAGTCCAAAACTTGATTCATATCAATTTCGTCCGTCGGTATCGACACCCTCAGACCCTCGAACACCTTCATGGCGCCTTTCGTCATCACCTTCTTGCTGTCGTTGGTGAAGTCGGTGAAAATGTCGGCACTGTTCGAGGAACTTTTCGGCGTAAGTTGAACTGCGTAATCTATGATCGAAGGTTGCGTAATATCCAATTTCCTCCTAAAACCAATACACAATTAATTATATATAGAAAAGAGACGAAATATCGAGCACAAATACGAACCTCTGATGCTCCCTTTGCTTCTTCCGCCGCGGCGATTTCCCTTTCAGTGCCTCCGCCATCAGGCCCACAAACTTGGCGTTGATGTTCTTCCTAAAGTCTACGCTATTGCTGCTCTCGTCGATATCCGACTTGCAATCCAGTTTAAAGTTAAACGCTGTAAAGTTGTTTTCCTCGCGGCGTTCGGGCGCCATCGACGATTGCGAGACATTTTCGTACTCCTTGTCGTTCAGTTTGGCGCTCCAGTCGGTCTTGATGGTCTCCGAGTTGGAGAAGTCATCGTAAGCGTTGCCGATCGGCGTGTTCGGACACGAGTCCGACATGAAATCGTCGTCGTTGAATGCCAATTTCCTGTTGTCCTGATGCGTCGGCTTGTGGCAGTCGTTTATGACGTGTGCTCGATGTTTCGCGTTATAATCAGTTTCTAGCGCGGCACGCGACTTCTTGCACTCGCTCACCTCCGAACTGCTTTTCAGCAAGCTGCAGCACTCGAGGAAGAGCTCCTCGTCGCGATTCAACGTTTTCCGCGAACGCTCCTGCTCGTAGTTGCGATTGTTCATGCTGTCGTCGGAGATCTCCTCGTAGTGCGCGTTCGGCTTAACGAAGTTCTTATCCTTATCCTCGTTCACGGATATAATTCGCGATGAATCGCCGGCTTCGATGTCGCTAACTAAACTCATATCCGACGGACACCTATCGGATTTTTCCGATTCGATCGAAAGCACGGAATGGGCGGAAGCCTCGTCGATGTATTCAAAACTCGCCTTATTCTCTTCAATGATATTCTCCAGCAAGGAAAGTTGATTTTTCAAAAACTCGTCGGAAGAACTCTTGTTAATTAAAGTGGAAGCCGGGCTTATATTAAAGGTAGGCGTGTAGGCCACCGAATCGGAATCAAAACTTTTTCGTTCGCCCAAACTTTTGTACCGCTTCGGCTCCTGCGGAGATTGCTTGCCGGCATCCGCAAAAGGCTCCATGCCCTCGGCGGGTTTGTTCAGTACGTCGCTTATTATATCGGCGAGCCTTAGGGCGTCGTCGTTCGTCTTCAGGCTGAACGGCGATGCGACCAACATGTTTTTCGTCACATCCGCCTGCGACCGGCCGCGCATAAATTCCGATGTCGGCGAGAGTACGTTCGTCTCGTCCAGCATCTCGATGTCCTGTGCGACGAGCGCGTCCAAAGATTTCTCGTCATCAGCGAACGCCGGGGCAATTTTCTGCGTCGCGACGTCGATTGTAGCCGCGCACGTTTCTTTCTCGGGCGTTGCCGCATCCCTTACGGCAATCTCATTTGCATCTCTATTTACTTCACTTTTCGCCTGACGCTCGGTTTCCGCCGACTCGCTCTGCCTTTTCTTCGCCTCGGCCTCCAAAGCTTCGATCTCCGACAATTTCGCAATGTGTGTCAAAGTACGTTTGTGCTTGTTCAAACTATCGAGACGCCCAAACTGCTTGTTACAAATATCACAATAATGCACGTGCTCAACCGGCGATTTCTTGCTTTTCGAATGCTTGCCCTTCCTCACTTTGAACCTGCTCGCAATTTTCGTGCCCAGCACGGAATCGTCGAGATCGGGTGTCTGAATGAATGATTCGTTTTGTACATCTTTGAGTGGAGTGGACATTTCTTCGGAGATATTTTCAACAACATTCGTCTGTTTTTCATCGATGATAGTATGAGCCTTTCCCGGGCTCTGGCCATTGCGTTTAGGGCGTTTCGGAGACTTGGTTTTTGGTTCTTCTATGTTTTCCTTGGAATTATCCCCGGCGCCTTCGTCGACGTCGTCGAAATCATAAATTGCGATTGACTTAGTTTCAGCGTGTGATTGCGAGAAGGACGTGGACGTATTGAGATCAGAATTGTCACCAATTGACGTAGATATATCAAATGTCGTATTAAGTTCGTGAGATTTTCGTTTGCGAGCGCGTGTTTTTAGACATCTATGCGTGAGTATTTCAGAAACGTTATCTAAAGCACCCTTAGTTGTTTCCTCCACTGTTTCAGCAATATTTTCAGATGATTTTTGTACTCTAGGTTTTCGTCCACGTTTTGATTTAGCTTTTACTGGAGTCGTTAGCGCCAGCATTGGTTCTATGCGTGTATCCTGAACGGAATCCCTTTCATTATTAGTTAAATTTGATATATTTAAAGCTGTAAAAGTTTCCGTTTCGACCGGTATAACTGCAGCATCGTGAGTCATGACAACAGCATTTTTTTCTGCCTCCAGGTCCTTCTGCATTTCCAAATTATTAACGTTGACATTTTCAGTCATTGTTTCTGACTTTTCCGGCATTTCCGTCGCTGCTTCCCCGACTCCAGAACTTTCTTCTACAGTTTCAGTCTCACTAATATTTATATTCTGGCCTCCCTCATCAGCAAGTTTAGGCAATACATCCCCATCGGAATCCAAACTTGGTTGTTTGGGCTTTTTAGGCTTTGCGACTTTTTTGCTCTTCTTTGACTTAGGTCTCCCCACTTTACGCACTTTTACTGTCGGCGTCTTGGCGGAACTATTCTGATCAGAAACTATTTCGGCAGCAATTTCACTAACAACAGCTTCGGCTGCGACTAGACCAACCTCAACTTCCTCCTTAATATCACATTCTTCGACGACATTTTTCGCCGCCTCGTCTGTTATTCGATTAACATCGGGCACCTCCTGATCCGCCATTTTAGAAACAATCGGCACGAGATTCCGGAAGTCCAATTGTTTAGCTTTGCATTGAAACTTGTCAATCAATTGACACACGGATAAAGTTTTCTTGCCCGGTCCGCTCGGCAATTCCGTGCTCATTCTGGCCTTTGGTTTCCTGCCACGCTTCGCCTTCGGCCTGCTTCCACACGTCGCATTGTTGCCATATGCGCCGTCCGCCATAATTTCGCTGATTGTTTTCTCCGGAATTCGATTGCGCTTGTATTTCACAGCTTCCGAAGGCGAGATAGACACGACGGGGATGACATCTTCGAAATCGATTTCGTCGTCTGGCCTAGTCGGCGTTAAACTGTTTGTCGATTGAAGGCCAAGATCCGGCGTGCAAACAACTGATTCTGTTAGTAAATCTCGCTCCGTCCGATTGGCAACAATTGCGGCGCTTGTTGCTTTCGGAGATTGTACGTTTTCCGCGCGCGCGCGAGGAAAATTAGCTCCTAGGCGTTTTAATTCTGGCGTTGAGCTATTGGTGAAAGCATAAAGATCCTCGTCCGACATCACAACGGCTTCCGACGCCTCATTATCATTCTCCCCGTCGCTGATAACAATTGGCTCCGAGGCGTGCCGAGCGCAAGTCGCCGGCGTTAAGTTTTCCGACCTCCTTTTACGATTATTACTCCGATTTTGATTGACGTCGTTTGCGAATTTTTTGACTTTCTTCGTGAACGCATCTTGAATCTGCGATTTAACGTGTTCGGACGTAGCAATTACAGCGGCAGTTGTTTCCTGTCCAATTTCAGTCGATCCATCTAACTTATCACAATTAGACGTTTTGGTTTTGAGCAACGCGGCAAGAGGCAGCTCATCCTCGGACTCGCTGCTCGCATCCCGCGGTGTTGAAAGTTGAGGTATGGCTTTATTCTCCAGCACGACCTCTTCGTTTTCAAGCGGAGCATGCCTATGCGACTGGCAATGAAAATTAACTAGAGCATCGGCCGCAGGCACGAGAATTTCCGCGTCGCTCTGCGTTAACGCGGCTGCGTCGACGGCAACGGCGGCTTTTCTCGTAGACAAGTCAACGGGCGCGTCTTCCGGGACGTCCTGCGTCCTGGCCAAAGACAAATCTACCGGAAGTTCATCTTTGTCGGCCGAGGTGTTCGCGACCGGCTGCTGTTCGCGCTGCACGGCGTGAACAAGAAGTGGCGTTCGAGGCGAATCGGACGCAACCTGAGATTTATCACTCGCCGCGAAACTCAAATCGCCATAAACGGCGGACTCTTCCGGGATGGTAGACAAGTCCTTCGTTGGCGCGCCCTTGAGACAATTTCGATGCTTCAATTTAATTTCGGGAATCTTCAAGTCGACGAACGCCTTCTTCGTCCTCCGCTGCGGCGCGCTCCGTCTGCCGCCGATCTTGCGCTCGAGATCGTTCAAAATTAAATCTTCCTCCAGGCGCGCGACATTTAATTGTTCCCGAACGAGCGTTCGCTCGACGACGCGTTTCGGCGTCTTGCGAGCGCTCCCGATTTTCCTCGCTTGTTTCGTCGCTTTCTTGGGCATCGCCTTGAGGCCGTTGATGACATCGGTCATGGCATGATCCAGGTGCCCGTTGCGCATCTCCTTGGGGCGAATGTCCTCGAAGCGTTTGATCAAATCGAGACTGACGTCGTAGCCTTGTTTGATCGTCGGCATCAAGCTCTTCTGCTCCATTTCGATGTTCTCCTTGTCCTGCTCGATAACCGGACCGGACAGATCGTCGATGGTGATTGCGGTCTGCGACGCGGGCGGCGTCGTCGTCTCGGACGAGGTGTCCGTAATTGGCGGCGGCGACGGAGGCGCCGCCTCCGGCTCCTTGGCGCTCTCCAGATTCTCCGAGACGGTCTCCTCCGGTATGACGACGTTCTGCTCCTCGGTGGTGGTGTCGTGCGGCGTCACGACGACGACGGGCGCTTCGGGCTGTTGCTGCGCAGCCATGCAGTTCGCATCCTTGCTCGCCACCGGACTGTGAACGGCGGTCGGAGGCGCGGCGCCGTCCTTGCATTGCAGTTTCGAAGTCAGCATCGCGATGCAGTCGTTTAGGCCCTTGGCGCGCTTGCATAGTTTGTTTTTGCTCCTTCCCAGCAACGGCGACAAGGATGGCACGATGGGCGGGCTTGTGAGTTCGCCACTTTTGGCCGTCGAGTGCGACGTATCCGGCGCGCTACCAACGCAAACTTGAAGAGTTTCATTGAAGGGCCTACAATTACGAGCAGTCATCGTGGACGAGGACGAGGAATGCGCACGCGACTCTCCGGCGGTGTCCTTTTCACCGTCCGCCAACGTAATCATAATGATAGGAACGCCTTGAGGCGAATTACGTTTTTCCTCGTTCACTTCTCGCACGGTTGCGCGCCCCTCCGGCTGCCCGACGAATTTATTCTGATTATCACTGACACTATTTATAGGAAATGTATGCGCGGTAGGCCTATTGTCATTATCACGTTTATCTACATCTGGAAAGTCACTTATAGTCCTGATAGCGTTTCCTTGGCTCTTTCCTTCTAAAAAATGCCCGTTGGCGGACGACGTGCTCGTGGACTCTTCGTTTTCACTCGACTTGCTCGCCTTCTTGTCGCTCCGCTTGATGCGATTGGTCACTTTCAGTTTCTTCACGACGCTTTTAATGCCGGCGAAACGCTTCCGCTTTTCCGGCACGTTCGTCGAGCCGTCCGGCGGCTCGCCGTCGGCACGAGCGCGAACGTCCTTCCGACGCATGCTCAGCGTGCGCAACAGTCTCGCGCCCAGGTTCGCACGCGACTTCTTCTTGATCGGCGACTTGACGCGCTTATCGCTCGACGAGCTGCTGGACGTGTCCGTCAGGTTGCTCGCGCTACGCGTCTGCCGCCAAGACTCGATCGGACGATGCGCGCGGCCGCCGCCTCCGGCGTCCGGCGCCAACTTCTCCACGGATTCCGCGCTGCTCGAGCTGACCTTCGTGCGCTTCTTGATCACGGACTCTCTGAACTTCTGCACCCTTTTGAAGAGGCTGATTTTCTTCTTCACTTCCTCGGCGCGCTGCTCTTCGGTCAAGTCGACGGGCACCGGCGGCGGGCTGGCGACGCGCGCGCGCGTCGTCGCACGCTGCGCCTGCATCGCTTTCATCTTGCGCCGCACCATAATGTTATTATCGATGAGCGAACTCGAGATCACTTTGTTTAAATTGCGCACCGATTTTCGCACATTGTTGACGGGATTGCACTTGCCGGCACCGAGTTTGCGCTTGACCGTCGTCGCGCTGCCGTCGGCGTGTTGGTCCGCGCGCGCCTTCGCCTTCGCCATCTTCGTCGGGGCGCTCTTGCCGTCCGGCTTTTTGCGTGCCTTCGGGAAGCCGTCCTTGAGGGACATCTCTTTGCGCGTCGCTCGCTTCGCAGGCAGATTCGCCAACATGCGCTGAATGGTTTCGGCTGAGGACACAAGACAGACGTCGCAACATTAGTCGCATCGAAACGCTGCAGCAAGCCTTTGTTAACTTACCGTCGCTCGGCTTCTCGCGTGGGCGTTCGGCGCGCTTGTAAGTCTTTTTCTCTTTGCTCTCCTTCTTCGACGTCTCGTGTCGCTTGAGCAGTCCTGAAAGTGAAAACAACAATGCGCGATTAGCGCCCCCCGACTCGCAATCGCCGCGCGGACGGCACTCACCCCTTCGTTTTCGCCGAGTTTTGGCGCCGTACGGCCGATATTTGCACTTCCGCCTGATGAGCATCCAGCTCCAGTCCTCGCCGCACTCGAGGATGTGTCGATGCAGCTCGCCGAGGGTGTTGCACGTCTTGCCGCACTTCGTGCACAGCCGGGCGGCGCTGCGCACCCAACTCTTCGCCGCCGGATGCGCCTCCACGTCGTTCATCTTGCCGAGGCCGGGTATGCTCAGGTGCTTGTAGTACGCGCCCTGCTTGCCGACGAACTCGTAGTGTTGACACCAGACGTTCTGGTGCACGCCGTTCTTGTGATCGATGAGCGCCCGCATGTTCGCCAGGCGCGTCCCGCACGCGGCGCAAATGAACAACCGCGAGCGCGTCCATTCGCCGGACAACTCGACCAGCGCGTGCTTGTCGCGCGGCGACGCTTGCGGCGCCTCGAAGTTCTCCGTCTCCTCCGACGAGCAGATGAGCGTGATCCGATCGGAGCGATCCACGTGCGCGTCGCCGGCGGACGACGCGCGCCGCAGGTTCAGGTAGCCGGGTATCTCGGCGTCGGTGAGCTCCGTCTTCACGCCGGGCGCGACCGCCTCCGGCCGCGTGACGTCGAACACGCGCCGCAGCAACTCCTCGACGATGCAAGACGCCTCCACCCGCGCCTCGCGCGATGCGTTGCCGTCGAGCGCGGCCTGCTTGTTCGCTTCCAGCTTCAGATCCTCGAACGGCCCGCGTCTGTCCAGTATGCGATTCAGCTCGTCGCTCCGGAGCTTCGCGCGATACTCGTCGCCCTTCTTGTAGTCCTGCTTCTCCTTCTCGCTGCGCGCCGTGTTCGCGATCGCCTGCTGGCGATCCTTCACCACGTACTGCGTCCACATGTCCAGCTTGGACAGGTCGCGGTTCTCTTTGATCTCACGTATGCTCGCCTGATACTTTCGCCGCGTGAAATACTTGTAGTGCACCTCGTCGGGCCGGGCCTTCTTCTTGGACGCCTTCGACCCGTATTCGATCTGCGCCTCCGGATCGTCACCCAGCTGGGGCGAGAGGAAATGCGCGACGGGCGTGGCCGCGTGCAGGGAAATCTCGCAGCCGTAGTTGTGTTCGTCGGGCGCGATTTCCGCCTGCGACTTTTCGAAATTCGATATTCGGCTTTCGGACTCTTCGTTCTTGAACAGCTTGCCGTCGATGTGATTCTGCAGGTTGTCGGCGATGTTGCACTTGATGCGCGTGTAGAACGCCTGATCGAAGACGTCGCTGAACGTCAGCGACGTTATGCGCAGGTTGTCGATCGAATGATCCGTAATTTTCTTGACGCGATAGAACGCGTCAAACGTGGGATAGGGATTCTCGTGCGCGGCGACTCTTTGCATTTCCCTCTCGGTCGGATCGGCAGGCGCGTCTTTCGGTTTGCCCTTCCTTTTCGAGAACGCCGACGACGACGACGTGGACGCGCCAGAGGCCGCGGACGAGTTTTTGCCGGGCGGCGCCGAGGAGGTCTCTTTGTTCTGCAAGCGTGCCGATCGCTTCGTGCCTAATTTTGTACTTTTGCTCGGCGCCTTCTTGCCGCGCAACTCTTTTTGTTCGAAGCCGTTCCGGTCGGTCTTCGCGTTGGATTTCGCTTTCGTCGCGTCGCTGCCGTCGATAGTCTCGGCGTCCCTAGCTCTGACCTTGCCGGCGGCGATCGCCATCGTCTTGCCGCCGTCGTCCACGTGCTCGCGCTTAACGCCGTGCGCCTCTTCGCGATGCTCGTCCAGATGCGTCTTGAGCACGAAGCGCTCGCGACACGCGACGCACGCGAAATATCGATCGGCGTGCTCGCCGACGAGATGACGGAACAGATCGTGCTGGTCATCGTCGGCGGCCGCCGGCTGGAACGCGTCGCAGAACTGACACTGCAGCGTCGGCGGGCCCACGCCGACGACGGAGGCGGCGACGGCTGAGGCGGCGGCGCCCTGCTGAAAGCGCGAGCTGGAGCGACGCGCCTGCTTCGCCGAATGGCAGCGCTCGACGTGCTTCTGTCGCAGCCCGTCCGCGACGAACGTGCGCTCGCAGTAGAGGCAGGGCAGTTTGCGGCTCTTCTTCCGCTCCAGCTCAGCGCCCTTCGCGAACGCGTCGATGATGCTCTGCACGTCGCGGCTCAGCGGCAGGCTGCAGTACAGGCTGGTGGCGCCGACGCGTTCGTCCTCCCGCCTGGCCGCGACGGCGTCGTCGTCGTCGTCGTCCGCGCCGACCGCCGCCGGCTTCTCGTCGTTGTCGCCGCCGTCGTCGTCGGCCTGCTCCTGCTCGTCTCCCGCGTCGTGATCGCGCTGCGCGGGTTCGACCATCCCGTCGGCGAGGTCGTCGTTCACCATCCTCCTGCAAGCAGAAAAGCAACGCAACGCATTAGCGCTTCGCCCGAGATCTCGGCCTGCAGCAGCTAGGGCATGAATTAAGCACCGGGCGGTTATTTTTAGTGTTGACACACTTCCTAGGCGTAGGTTTGTTGGTGTTGCCGTGCAACGGCCCAACTGCTCTTGAACGCTCCCCGCGCCGCTCACTGATGTCGACAGTTCCTCTACCAAACAATTATCACGTCAAAATCGCCACGGCCAACCATATCCTTATGCTACGAGTCGAAGCATCGGGAAAACAAATGAAAAACAATGAACATTCCTTCGATACGTCGGTCGGCTTACATTCAACCCCGACCGACATCATCCGGCCGGGCGGCCGCGCGCGAATCGATAAACGAGGAAGCATTTCTCGCGAACGCAATGAAAAATATTCCATTGTGCAAACGATTCTCGCGTCGGACGTCTTCCGCCCCCCTAGACCTCGTAGACCATTGCGCGAGTCAACGAAAATAATCACACAACACGGGACTTTGACCCAATGCGATCGCGACGCGGCGTTGATAATTGATTGGAGAGGAAGAGAAAGAGAGAGACAGAGAGATAAAAAAAGAGAAAGATAGAGAGAGAAAGGAAAAGAGAAAAGGAGAAAGAAAATGAGAAAGAGAGGGAAAGACAAAGAGAGAAAGGCCGCAAAAAAGTCCCAATCAATTTTTGCGTGTGCCAATAAATTTCGCATTTGCCCGTCTGCCCGGAGATGCGATTTTCCGCTCCGAACGCAATGGCATCGTTCAAAGTCGAGGCGATCGCAGTATGTTTTCCATTCGCGTAATCAAACTCAGAGACCCAACGCAAGGGTACACGTGCCGCGAGCGCACGGCGCCGGCGTGGAGACAATTTGCGCGAGCATATTCGAAATATGCATGCGAATTTTAATTTCGAATGCCTGCACGCGCGCACGAAAATCCGCCTCGACAAGCGGTACAAACAACCACCGATAAA